>QVNV01015445.1:0-79703 GCA_014825455.1 Pseudomyrmex pallidus | reverse complement strand
GAGATATATATATATATATATATATATATATATATATATATATATATATATATATATATATCTCCTATGTGTTTCGTCCACGCTAAAATGAGAATGCGAAGCGATATTGTCAAAATAATTATCAGCGACATTTGGGAAGCCTCCCCGATATAGGCGGGGCAGGAGAATAAACATTTCTCAGCTGGTTGTCAGAAGCACCGGCATTTCGCTTCAACACACAGTGGCGGCACTCCCGCGCGCCGCTTTGCGAGTTAATAGCCCGTACTTTCAGCCCCGTAACTCCAGAGGCGATCTAGATAAAGCTGCTTTATGAAGCCAACGGCTGCACACCGGCGCGTTGCCCGGCAGTCAGTTGCATAACGTGCGACGTCGTGCGTTCCGGGTGTCGAGTGCGCGTCCCAACAATACCTGTGGGCCGAACGGGGGGGGGGGGGTTCAACCGAGCCGCTCTCATGGTCGTTTGCACGTTCGCCCGGAGATGGAAGGGAGAGAAGGGTCAACTTAGGCGCAACCGTAGGCACTTGGAATATTTTCTGTCCATTTGCCTCGAAATACAACGTCCGGCTTACTATAAATTTCGCGACGACAGAAGCACCGGAATGTTGCGCACAGAGAGAATTTTAATTTCAATTACCAAACATACACACACACTCACACACGCGCGCGCGCGCACAAAATAAAGTCTATCTCGCATGCCAGCATATATATTTAATATCTCGATACGTATATATATATTGTTATTTACAAATTTGCTAGAGATTTCCGTTGTGTTGATTTATAACTCTGTCACCGACGGTCTTAAGCTCATTTGAAAAATGAGAAGAGTCGGAAGAGCGATGTAGCGGTCTCTCTATTGTCTGTAAAGCTCATTACTGTCGGTAAGCTTCGAGGAGAACGGCGAAGAAAGAGAAAACGTGTATCGCGAAAGTTGTTTCAATTTCACGATGACACACACAAATTGATCCATCTTTAAACATGCGATTAATTGTTTTTTTTTTTTTTTTCTAATTAAATTTTTCGTTCAAACAGCAGATTCATCCGAAGTTACGGTCTTCTCGTAAACTTGAAGTTTCTTAGGTCGTAATTACAAAGTGGATTATATACGGGGGAGGGCAGGCACCGCGAAAAATTGCGGTTATTACGTTCACCCCATCATTCTCTTTCATTGACCGTCTTTCGATCCCCGCCTTGAATCTCTCCATCGTACTCTACTCGTTTCCTCCACACTCGAGCTTGCCTATTATTTTAGTAATTGCAATTACTCGATACACGTACGCGCAGGCAGCATGCAAGCCTTTCGGCTTAATACTGCGTGCGCCAGTAATATAAGCTAAAAGCGTAATATATATAGCGCATAAGCCTCATTTAAACGAAAGCTCTATCGTGTCGTACAACACGCGCCGATATCACGTATACTTATAAGTATACGACTTTTTCAATAACGAACAACAAATCGAGCTATCAAGATCGACACTTGATTTTACGTTTTATCACAACTAACGACAAATATCTTTACGGTAAGTAAAGTTTTCGCGAGGGATTTTTGCGCGTAGTTCTATGAATTTTCTTACACGAGTACACGCGTCAATCACTCTTTCTAACCGTTTGCGGACCGCGTTTAAATCGTTTAATAAATCAGTTTATCTTAGCCGGAGGAAGATAGATGGACGATGAATGAAATTTTTGCGCGGAAATTTTATATTTACTTCTTTTTTTTTTTTGCGCTCATCTCTTATCTGACATTAAAGTAGTAAAAGCGTAAAATTTAGTAAATATGCACATACATTTAATATACGCATTTACATACGATTTTAGCAGAAGTATCAATTTAAATACAAAAAATGTTACTATTCTTAGTAAATGCATTTACTAGATAATGCATACATTTGTAATACGACATTAATAAGAGCATAATATCACGATAAGCTTGGAAAGTGCTTAGGTCGAACTCCGCCTTCGTGCTTTCTCACACAAACAAAAACAAGTAAAAACACAAAAGTTTAGAAAGTGGGAAAATATCAAGGCGGCCGAAAGTACTGCGTGAAAGTTCGAATGCATTTTTGTTGGTGCTTTAAATAAATTATGTAGTTGGTGTGCACATCTGCTAACTAGCAGAAATTTTTGCATTTTTGTTCATTTGTACTTTTATTAAATCCGATGTGAGGATATATATCTATTTCGCAGTAAAAGATTAAATTATCGCGCTAACGAATCTGACAACTAACGGTTGACAACAGTTTCGTTAGTTGCATTAACAATAAAAAAACTGAAATCGCGCAACAGCATAATACAAATATAACATAAAGGCATGTAACAACGTGGTTGCGCGCAAATTATCTTCACTTTTTCTATTTTTTTTTTCTGACCTATGCGGAGTAAAACCCGGCGCGGAGCAAACATACCTGGAGTTACTTTATATATAATGGACATAGAATTTATACCTCGAAAAACACGTTAAAACGGCACGTTATCACGCGTTTCATTCTGTGCAAACGCTATTTTCCACTAAATTAATTAACGAGATAAACAAGGTAATTATTTCAATCTGCCTAATTAACGAAAATGTGAAAATTGTGCTTTACTCGAGATAAATCGTAAAAATATTTACGTGCAATTACGCGCCGATAAAACTTTTAGCGCTGTGGATTTTAAGATATCGCGCTCGTTCATACACACACACACACATACACACACAAGTGTACATTACACTTTAACTCCGAGAAATATCGAAAAGTTGTACACGTTGTACGCTATGTGCGAAAGTCTTTTTAAACAGTTAACGAGCGTATCGTCGTCTTTCGCATTCGATCGACTGAATCGCGTAAGCCAGGATCAGTCCGTGATGTTGATCCTCTTTTACTCGCGAAACATGCACATCATGACATTTCGGTCCACAGGGGTAACCTACTCTCTCAGTCAATGGATTTGATACCCATCAATTACGTAATGCCACGTAATCTCCTGAAACTGTTCACTCGAATTATCGATCAGAAAGAACATGCCGTTACACAACACGTTACACAGATTTTTTATCTATCTCCAAAAGAGAGAGAGAGAGAGAGAGAATATGTGAATATTTTAAACTTACGTTATTTTTTTTTTACTAGAAGTTTTAATTACAAACTGTCATAACAAAAATTGTCACCGACGGATATATTAGAGCGCGTACTAGCTACTACGTGATTGGCGTGTTTCTCTTGCATACGTAAACTTGTTATAAACTTTCGTTCTGTCGTTTTTTCCGACTCGAAATACATCGAATGTGATTTCGCGCCGTATATCTTGTATTTGAATGTTGAAATCTTTAATGGAACAAAATATAGCGCGCGAGAGTTACTCACGAGGGAAACTAAAGTGCTAAAATTGAAATTGACTGGCCGCGAGTGTATGTATACCCATTTAATATCTCTTGACTGGCGTCGAGAGGATTTCCCCGCCGTTCTCGCATTACTAAATGCTGTTATGAGATACCAAGTGCAGATATATTACACATTATGTCGGACGCCACGCAAACGTTCCGCTTACGGTAACTAAGGTATTTAAGTGTTCCATAAACATATAACCTCTTCGTGCAATCAAGAGCTTTCAACGCATCGAGCAAATTTATAGGAACTGTATAATTTACAGGTAAAAGCGCATCTCTCGCGAAGAAAGCGCGCCATTATTCGATGCAACATACGACTTTGCAGTATCAGATAAAAATATTTTACGCGTACGTGTAAAATACAATAAAGATCTTTGTAATTGTTATTTTTTTTACATTTGTTTTTTGATGCGTAGTAACGTACACCGTGAAACTCTTGTAACATATATCGCTGATATAATTTGTCAAGCATATCGAAATTTTAATACAAATGCTTGCTCTGATATTCTCTCTCCCTCTCTCTCTCTCTCTCACTACTATTATTTTTGTGTTCGTTATTTTGGCTGCATACAAATGCAATGAAATGAAAACAATATCCGCGCCAAACGTCCCGCTCGTTAGACCATTAGCGCGGTTCTCCGCGCATCGTGAATAAACGATGACAATGTGCGAGAGGTCGACTCCGCGCGCGCGCGAAATTCACGCACGTGTATTGCCTATTGGCTTATACGCGGAAGTGGTTACCTAAATTTTCTGCCACCTCCCCGACTAATTTTATCGCTGTCAAACTCGATTTTTACGCAGCGAGATTATATTGTTATTTGCCGGTAAAAATGGTTTGCTTTTAAATTCGTCAACCGTTTCTCTATATATTTTTTTACAACTATTTTTCCCAAACAAAACTGCAATTTGATTGCAGCACTGATTAACGCGGCAGGAATAATTAAATGCTTAGAGAATTCATGTACAAATAATAATAAAAGAAACATTTCTACACTCCTTCTTGCATGTAGTTCAAATAATTCGTAAATTAATGAACACAATGGATCGTGAGATCAAACATTTATATGTCAAAGGTTAACAAGGGTCAAACTATACGGGTCACTATACAGAAGAGGACGTTAATCCTTTACGGCGAATTGCGAATGGGCGCCTTGCTTGTTTGAGTAACATTTAGCGTCGCGTGACAAGCGCGGTTTTGCGTTTCCCGGTAGGATCGGTCACGGTCCAACGTCAAGTGAGTTACCGGAATCTCGGTAGATTGGAGTTTCCCGCAGGATAACATACGTATCTACTGCTCAGCCGTAAAAGTCACCGTAAAAGACGTTACTAGAAAATCTCGAGATTTTCTATGTACTAAAATACGTGAAAGAATGGCAAAATATAAAACTTGCGTAAATTATCGACCTTTTTGCTTTCTTTATTTCAGAGCAGCTTATTATTAGGGTATGAAAAAAACTTAATATTTTACGATACATAAATTTTTCAACAAATGTTTACAATTTATATTCGATTAACACGTTCGTTACATATACGTGACACGCCGGTTTTTTTTGACATATGTATGTGACATCCGTGAATTTGCCGTTTTTATGATTATATAAAAAACTGAAGTTAGTTCTGAACCTTGCTATCTAAAATAATAATTGATTAAATGGTGGATGGTCTGAAATAATTGACTAAATGGTGGGGGGGGGGGTAGGTTTTTCCAACCAGACCAGCGAATGTGTTAATCTAATATTATAGAGATAAATAATTTTTCTCTTAGTTTTAAATACATTTTCAAAACCATTTATATATACGCGTATCTGTTAAATTAATATATTTAAATAAAAAAAACGCGCATACAATATTTATAAAAAAGGAGCAAAAATAAATATTGGTAACGAAATCTCGCGCGATAAAGGGAGCAGCAGTTAAATTTGACCAGTGTTATCTTTGAGACTTACAGTTGTACAACGTTAATCCGTTCAGGATGTAATTAGCTTTGCGGGACACCATAAAATCGTAACTTTAATCCCTTGTATGATACCGCAAATGTTTTAGCCCCCTTTAAACAACGTTAACCCGCCGTGCTGCGAACGTGGTCTTCCAGTCTGGCGGAATCAACCACGGTTCACGTCACGTTGGTTTCCCGAAATACCGCTGATGTGATTTGCCGTGGACAGGTTTGTCTTCGTATATACGCGAACACAGAGACTGCATCAATAATGATTTGAAGATATTAAAGATATGAGAAAAGAGAGTCGGATCTATTTCGCTTTACTTGAGATATGCTTTTTGTTTTAATTAATGTCCGCGCTCTTTTTTGTTTGTCTCATTGTGATAATAGAAACATTTTCACTCAAAACAAGTCCTCGTGAAATGTTACTCAATTCTATGTCAAGCATTCCGTGTATCTCGCTTCAATAATGGAAATTCTCTCTATTCTACTGTGTGTGTGTGTGTGTGTGTATACGTGTGTGTATGTGTGTGTGTGTGTGTGTGTCGTTCACAGTTGGTAAAAGGCGCTTCGCCCGTTTGGGAAGTCGGAGCCGAGAAGACATTAATTACTCTTATCTGTGTAAACAGTGAGTCCGTTACAAGCAACCGAGGGCAGCCTCGGCGACTCGGGAACTCGTCCAGTTAGTTGCGGCCTGCCCTTGTTCCGCAAGTCCTAAAACCGCGTCGCTTTCAATCCGACCAAGCGGTATATACGGTGTCCCGGTCGCCACCCCTTTCTTCGTCGACTTTACTCGTGATGACTCTCGTTGGCCAATTCAATTCTCCATTTCGCGTCGCGAAAATACGACACTAAGGAGCGGCTAAACGAACCGTAACCCCAGTGCGATTTGGGGCGCGGAATAAATAAAACAGCGTCGATGTTCACGGTGCGAATGACGATGGGATCATTTATTTTTATTTTTTTTTTTTTTTTTTTTTTTTTAATAGATTACTTCGAATAAAAATTAATTGTGTTACGCATAGATCCGTCGTCGTAACAAAATTGGCGAACAAATTGCTGAACATCGCGATATTCTTGTTTTATCAAAAATAACATTTCAACCGTTTTATTGGGCAAATCAATCAAAATCTCCGCGTTCCTCTCGCGCAGCTTTAGCGTAGAACGCGAAAAAAAGAGGTGAGAGAGGGAGAGAAAAATAAAATAGTATTGTCGCGTAGTAAACGATCGAACTTTTCACACCAAAATTCCGTTATAGCTGTATATATACGCACCGACTAGATCCGTTGCTGATCCCATTCGACTGGAAGTTCTACATCGTTTAAGCGTGACGTTCACGCACATTGGCGTAATATAACGGTTACGCAAAGTCAACGTGTGTGAGAAAGACGATAAAAGCGCAAAAATACATTCGAGAAAATCCAATGCGCAATGCGAATTGAATGAGAAATTTGGTTTCCGTCGAAATCAAATATATGGCGTTATTGTTGCATACGTTACGATGACAGGAACAATATTAGAAACAAGTTATGGTGGAAGGAAAACGATAAATATTGTGACAACGTGACAAAAGTATCGACAAAGTTTTTCCGTAAGTCGCTATTAAATTTCGGTTTCACATCCATCTGATTCGCACATGTAAAACTCGAATTCCCATAAAATATTACCAATTACTATTGAAACATCAGACTAAATTCATATTTTCCAAGCAGATGTGGTCTGTGTTGCGTTTAATAATGGCGTTCGAGATCAATATTGATAGGTAGATATTGGAATAAGAAATCTGGTGGCTGAAACTGTGTCGGGATGTATAGCGAAGTTGCCAGGTGCTATAAAAGCTCTCGGAACTAAAGTTCTTTCCCATTACGATGCTACGAGCGTTAACTGAATATTTCAGGATACTTTTGGATACCTTGGCCACGTCGGATTAAATCGTGCCTCAAAGCATACTAACTACATGCAAGCACCTTCCATCAACTCCAACACGGAGAGCTTTTTCCGAAAAAGCGTCCCATTTTTCGTCGCTAGTTGAGTTTGTGTGAGGCTTTTGTCCTACATCTTACCTCATTTCGCCTGAATGACATTTTTGACAAGGGGAAGCACCTGCCTATAAACTACCTACTCTCTCTCTCTCTCTCTCTCTCTCTCTCTTTTCCTCTCTTTCTCTCGCTTAACTGCTCAAAATTTTCGTATATAACAACGTGTGCTTTTTGGTTTTACTTCTCAAACGTTATGCAAATTTTAGTAGCTTAAGAAGTTGCTTCAATAAATTAACGCGTTCTATAATTTAACGCGTTTAACGCCCAATCGAAATCAGACGTGTTTCGTACAAGGTTTAAATTATTAGTTTTGTGCAATATATTAAAAAAATCATACCGTTAAAAATAACCTTGCAAATTCTTTGTAAAATTTGATTTATTAGATAAGTGAAATCGTCACTTACAGATGGATAATGAGAAAACTTATATATTCCGTCATTCAGATGTAACTGCCGTTCAACGTGTTAAAGAAAGAATGATTTAGAGAAGCGAAAACGAATATAACATAAGTTTACCTTCTGCAACGCGTTGCACGGAATCGAACAAAAAGTAAATTCTCCGTGACCTTCGACATCAAGGGCACATAATTTTCTTCAGGATTAGCGTCTGGTCGACGTCATCGTTGTTACGACGCAAACGGTCGTGCATCATCGACAATCTCGTTTAAAATTCGCCAACGTCGACGACCTTTAAGCACCATGGAGTTTGCCCGCATCTTTTCACACTGCGGCACTCCGCCTCTCTGCCGAATGTGCGGCGGGTAAAGAGTGACGCGAAAAGCAAGGGTAGATAGAAAAGCGGAAGAAGAGAGTCGGGGGTGACAGGAGCTGAGCTACGCTGGCCAGTTGCCAAACAACCCTCTCGGGAACTGGGGAACCGAAAAACGTGTTCCTTACGACCTTCGATCTTCTTTTGAAAATATAGTGCAATTCTGCGCTTTCGTTTTTTTTCTTTTTTTTAATTTAATGACACATTTATTACGTTATTTAACCATTGTTCTCTAATTTATTGTAAAATCACTAAGTGAATTTTAAAAATATAGATTCCAGATATATTTCGGTATATAAAAAAATTATTACTAATTAGGAAAAGTGGTTTCCCGTGAAACCTAATCAGGTCTCGCGGCAATTACCACGCTTTTAGGTTTAATCACTCGATGCTTTTGTTTTAATGTTTTTTTTCTTCTCATTATTCGCGCTCTCCGGCTTTACTTCTTGCATTGTTTAATGATGCAAAGTTACCGCGTGTGCGCAACATCTAAACGTATACAACAGAAACTAATTTCATTATACCGCGGCAAGAGCATTTATTCCATTCTATCGTTTATTTGTAACGCAAACGTTAGCAAGAAAACCGAAAAAAACAACAAATACGCGAGATTTGTTCGGCGGGATGTATATATGCGCGGGAAAAATCCTTTTATTTATAATTGCGCAAACGAAACTATTTTTCAAAAATTTATACATTTTTTCTATTTGCTAAGTGCTTTCTCTTTGTCTCTGTTCTCTTTCTGCACAAATACTCGATGGTTAACAATAAAATATTAGAGTATACATACATGTATTTTCAAAAACTCTTTAAATTCATATAAATTATTGAAAAACTATATTTTTTTTAGCTAAAACTTTCTACAATAATTTAATGAGATGCTGATTTATAAAACATCATAGAATTATTTTCAAACAAATCGTCTTGATTTGTTCAAAAAATATCTGCATCATCGATTTGTCAATATATATTTTGCATCGCTACCTGCCGTGTCGCGCGCACGGAACAAAGTGGAGAAAGAAAAATAATATGAAAGAAAAAAAAATTGATACGGGGAGTGGTAGCTACGGAGGCGGCGTCTCCGTCCGGCTTCAGCTACGTCCTCTCCACGCTAAATATTCATGATACGAGACCGCGTATCTCGGCTATTGTTCTATGTTCCGGAGAGGAAATACTGTAAAGCCGCAAGAGGGTCGTGCAATGCTTACACTTCTGCCGCGCTCTTCGCGTATATCTAGGCGTAGGCGCGCGAGCGCGCTTCACTTATATCCTCTTCTGTTCTTCATTCCTGCGTTGTTTGGATATTTATCTTCCTCACCACACACGCACACATACACACCACCGAGCAGTATTAGTTGGAGTGTCGCGGTACGTCTTTGGAAATAATTAAACACTCGCTGACCCACATCTATTCACGTGAATTTCGTATTACGAAATCATGAATCGCAGTATAGTCCGACACACTGGCTTTCAAGTAGTAACTACCAAAATTGTTAAACCCGTGGGGTCACTACGCGCGCTCGCCTGCCCGTAATTCAATTTATCGCCGTGAGCATCGAAACTTATTAGAAATGCCTCGATATTAAGCTGATTTTCTAAGTGTAAACTGATTCACCCTATTAAATACACGCTCGCGCCCTTTCGCGGGTGAAGGTTTACAACATTATCCATCCGGAAAGATTGATGTAACGTCGCCACAATGCGACGTTGTGTTTCCGCGAAGAAATATATTTCGGATAATATTATGAAATTCTTTCTTTCTCTTTCTCTCTCTTCTTCTCTCTCTCCCTCTCTTCTTGTTGTTTCCCTCTTTTTTTATATTCCTGCAATATGTGTTTTGATACTGATGATTTATGGCTATACACACCGAGGAGTATTTTCAACACAATACGTAGTTTCAGCGTACCATTCTCTCCTCGTAACGCACCGCCTTCTTTTCATACGTTAATGGAGGTGATCGCCCTCGGTTAGTTAACGCCTCGCGTGTCTTTTATTCCCACATCGCGAACTTAGATAATCGAAACTTCCGGAATTGCTTCGAATAAAACTGTACGGATTTCACGCGAACGATTTTGCGGATATTTACATGCGTGTTTTTTTTTTCTTTTTTATTATTATTATTTTTGAAACATGTAAACTGACTCTTTCACCGAGCACTTATCTTTATATTGCCGCATATTTCGCGTCGAAAAATACGGGATAAAGGGTGCTAGTCGAGAAAGCGCCGGTTTCTAAACGAATCGTATTAAGTCGATCCGGAAGCTTTTACGATCAATTAAGGTAAAACCTTTTTACGTTTGAACTCGCGTACGCACACAAACTACTGCTTTTAAAATATCTCTTGAGGTATACGAGCGCAATACGAGCTCTCGATATATGTATATCGTGTGTACACGTACGTATAACGCGAGCTCTCGCAGACCTTCGGGCTACCATTTAAAATCCTTGACGGTCGGCGGGGACATAAAATGAGACAATAAATTCAGCTTGTATATACGTAAAAAAAACGACAACGAGTGCAAAGTTTTACATGTGTACGTGTGTGAAAAGATATGAACTGAGGATTAACCTTGTTTTCTTTGTTCTCGAAGAAAAGCTCTAATACATCTCAGCTATATAATCGCAAAATGAGGAGAACGTTAAGGAGAACTAGTAGACTTGTATCCGACAAAGAAAGTTTCCGAGTTGGATAGATTGAACAGACGTTCACGTTTTCCAGATATAGTTAATATAGACGTTGAGAAGCGCAAGGCGGGAGCAGAGACAGAGAGAGAGAGAGAAAGAGAAACAGAGAGAATGAAAGAGAGATGTAGTAAAAGAAACGTGCAACGTAAATTAATATTCTCCTTTATCTTATTCCCTGCACGGCAGGAATTTTAAAATTCGAGAAAGAGAGAAGAGAAAAGGAGAGAAAGAGAGAGAGAGAGAGATAGAAAAAAGAGAGAGAGAGGAGCACTCAATAAGCTTTACATTCCTACATAATACCGCTACGCAAACCGCTACATCATGCATAATAATGAACCTTGATATTTCCATTCGCGGCGTGCAACTGCAGACGTCTTAAAGTGGAACGCGTCAAAGTTCGGCGAACACGCCGTACCGTAACATCACAAACGAGTAAACATGTTTTATATTTGTGCAAAATGTACACATATGTGTGTGTGTGTAAAATTACAAGTTAAACTCTCATTCATTATCGTAATGATGACGAAGGGCGCTTTATGTCGCAATTTCCCGGAGACAGTTTTAAAATCAGTTTAAATCTCTCTCTATACAAAACTATAGCGAGACACACATGTCAAGAACTTATTGTTGGATATCATATTTTATTATCATATATATATATATATATATATGTGTGTGTGTAAGATCATAGCGGTTTAGATACGTGGAGTTTCTAATTAGTCTTGACAAACGCGGAGATGAAATAACGCGGTAGATACGATAAGATACAAGAGTCTCCGGAGAGAACGAAATCTAATTCTCTGTGTGTCACGCGCTAGCTACTGCAGCTTGTAATTAAAATGACACGTGATACAGATGATACATCAGTATTTACGTCAAGAAATTGTGCAATATGTCGTTCATAGGTTCGTAACAGTGAGAGATGCGGTGCGATAGTTTGGAAGATTAACGCGGCACAAATACAATCAGTATGTGTATATATACATATATAATATATGTGCATATTCTGCACGTGTGTCGTACAGATTGTCACATACTAAATAATTTGCGAAAAAAAACAATCTTGCAAATTCTGTATATGAAATTAGATGTGTAATAATGTATAAAGGTTTATAATTTACGACTCCTCAACTTTCATTAAATTACACAGGTAAATTCTCGCAATTCTAGTTTATAGCCGCGGGTATGAATTATTCACTGAGCGAATTAATTAGCAGTTTCATATATCTGTGTTTTAGTGCAAATAAACGTGAAAGAAAAAATATTAATTGCGTTACATGTCTGCAAAAAAATAGAAACAAAATTATTTTTCGCACGCACGTGCGAAAATCATCTTTGTCTCAAAGCGCTTATCTCTCAAGTATAAACTTGTGTGTATGAGAAATATGATTACACTTGATTTCTATTAAATTGCGTTGTACTAATGTTTACATAGGCGTGCAAAGTGCGCACATATTTATCGAGGGGTTTATCACGGAAGAAAATGCACACATAAACGAACGGTGTTTGCTTTGGATATCGAGTCGGCGATGTGTAAAATTATATGCAAAATACTATGGAAAATAGTTTCCATAGTACTCTGCATATAATAGTCTCCGGGTTTATACTATATAGCGAGAGAAGATAGATCGGAGAGAGAGAGAGAGAGAGAGAAAGAGAAGAGAGAGAGACACGCGAGGACGGATGCGCGCGTAATATCTCGAAAAGAACAACTTGGAGAAGTTGAAGATACGAGAGAACTCGTTAAATACAGAACGTACATGACAGGACATGAAGTATAACAGGAGGGTAAAATGAGTAATCTACAAAAGAAAGAACAAAACATACATCACGAGCGGTTTCCTTAATTAAACAAACGTCTTGATACGCATGTTTTGCGGAGATATGGACCTGTCTTTCTTTTGGTTGATCGCTCTAGTATTAATCATTAACGTACGAACAAAACGAGGTTTCTTCATGCGATGCTCATCAATCAGTCAGCGCGCGTGTACGCGTAACAACATCTCATTACCGTTCAGATCAGATTTGTAACTTGTGTAAAGCAACATAAAAGACTTATTGTTCTTAGTATCGCAAGTGTTTTCATAATACATACATTCTATTCCCTACAAAAATTCCCTAGTTCTGTAATTTTTCAAGCGCCCGATTCCTAACTTCGCTATCGTAAAATATTAAGTTAACATAATATGTAACGTCAATATTGAAAGAGAAGAGAGAGAAAGAGAGAGAAATACTGACAGTAAAATGTCGATTGCGTTTCGCACATCAATGTGCTGTAATGTGTGTCACGTGCGGCGCGTATAATAAATCGAAATATACGATCGTTGCGGTGTTAATGTACAATCAGAGCGACGCTGTGACGTGAATGTCGGATTTACTTTTACGGTCGCGTAAAAATAAAACGTTTACTATACTGCGCGAGCCAGAGTTCCTCGCAAATTGTCGTAGCGCGATTATGATCTATCGGAGACAAGACCGCTATCAACTTTAAACACGAGGCGCGCACGATGCAGACGTTGACTGTTTCTCCTTACCGGTGGGAGCGGCGTGTTTGATGCGGTTGGCTTTCAACGAGCCAACGTATCGTTCACACAAACAAATGTGGAAACTATCACCAACTAAGTGAAGGGCTTGCCAGACGGATAACGCACACAGCAACTTAACGTATTGCACACCTATATCTACCTGTATTACATCCCGCGCGCTCTCGACGTTCCATACTATAAACACACAGTTCTAGAAACTTTAATTAAAATCCCCCTCCCCCGTTCTTCCAGATATAGGTAATTAACTCACTTGGCTCGCGCGTTTTACCAAACGCTGTAACAACCATCGTGCAAGACTCGCGATCCCGTGCGTTTCGGTACCCTAAATGGTCCACTCGTGTTTCCGATATTTTAATTATTAATTAGGTAGCGACGACTTCTCTCCAGCCGAAGGATTTTATCAAACGCGCGCATTTACACAGCAACCACTTTCGATTAAACACGATACCGGTCTTCTCGTTTGCGAGAAGCTTGCTTTCACTACAGCAACAAACACGCGCCGAAATAGAAACTTTCTAAGAGAAGATGAGAAGGTTACTTTGCGCGCGCGGCAATGTTTCCCGCAAAAGTGATGGCTGCCGCTACGCGGTGTAAGTGAATTCGGTAATCTCTGTGCAGTTAATGTTGCGTGTGTACGTGTATTAAATATTACATCCTGTGTGAGAGCGCGCGTGGGAGATAAAATTACATTATTCGGAACATCAATAACGTTTTGTAATTTTATTGGCTCTTTCACGCGAGCTTCAGAAAGGTCATTACGATTTATTCGAGGGATTATTTTCATTAAATGAAGCGTCAAAAGGAGACATTTTTAAAGCGTGACGCAAATTATTTTGTTAAATAATTATCGCGTGTTCGCATTCTCTCTTTCTCTCTCTTCATGTTCGCATTTAATAAACGTAAAACCGAGATACGTACACGTTTGAAATTTCATGTTTCGAAGAGTTTATAGGACAATTGCTTTTTCTTTTTATTAACACACATTGTGCGGTATGTTCTTCTCGGTAGAACCGAGAAATTAATCGTTTGCCGTCCGAATTTGAGAGAAATTGCAAAGTCGAGTTGTTACTTCATAAACAATAACCGTCAGAGTATTTACCGAGAGATGTCAGATCGCTTAATACGCATTAAGATTGTTTCGAAAGGGAAGTTAACCAACTGGTTTACACTGAATGACCTAAGCAACTCTGTCAGAAAATCCAATTTATGAGCAAGAAGCACGTTTTACTTGCTTTGAATTATTTGCGCAAAATACTCACTAATAAAACATTTTCCAAACGTACCGTTTGTACAAATTGGCATTGAAATCTTCAACAAAAAATACAAGAATTATAATTAAAAAACAAAAAGTACCGCAAAAAATATGTATATATATTGTATAAAATTGAAACGTATATTACATAAAATTGTGTGTGTATATAATACCCGTATAGAAAAAGTTTCAACGCCGCGAACAAAGTTATACATGACATTATCTCGACACTTTAAATATTTTAAAACACGATAAGAGGCAATGCGTTTGAGAGAGTAATTGGAACGAGTATCTTTCGAGCGTAAATTAATTTACAAAGTTCCTCAAAGAATAGTCGTTTTTAAAAGCTTGACGAGCAGAAAAAAAAACGTAAATTAATAAATATGTACTTGTCCAATTGTGCTAATTAGCGCGAACATCCAAGCGTACGTGACCCGTATTTCTCGACGGTGCTTCGGCGAGAATTTTCATAATGGAAATTATTGTCTAATGAGCGAGGCGCTGCACGGGAACTCGAAGATGTAGGTAAAGGTTTATATTCTATGTGAATATTAGTTCATTTATTCGTACTAGAGAAGCGACTGGCACTACTGCAAATGAATTCCTACGTCAGTAATCCAGGTCGTCGCGTATTATTTGTGAATTCATCAGACGATTCTGTTAAATCTATAGATAATAATTTAAAGGAAAACAGTGCGTAATAACAATGATAATTTAATTAATATATATGTATATATATATCAATTTTAATTTTAGAATTATTCTGTCTTCTCTCTCTAAACTTTTTACATATGTATATTTATTATATATACATGTGTGTGTGTGTGTGTGTCAAAAGAGATTTATTCACACGCGCACAATCTCGAAAAGCCAACAAAATTTCAGCATTATTCAAGCAAATATCTCTTCTGACACAAAGGTTTCTTGGTTGCTCGCATATGATCGCCGCGTCTATGTTACGTGCGCGTTTACGTAGCATAAATGCGTCTCGATGCAAGAGCGCAACGCGGCGAGTTGTTAGGTACAACGTTAAAGCGATAATGCGGATCGAAGCGCGGAGCGTTGCGCACGCGGACCAAAATTATCAAATTTGCATTCGATTTCCAAGCGGACCGCTACGTCCTCGTACCGATTGACAAACAAGAGCCACCCATGTTGCCATCGCGTTTAATACGAGCATGCTGTTTAAATTACAGGCCGCGCGCAAATGGATCGCCGGCGGAGGTTATACATGGAAGTGCGAGGTCGCGTGTTTGGCCAGCTGTAGTTACGTCAAACCGGCGAATAGCGACACATGCTCACGACACCCCTGCTTATGACGTTTGTCGCTTCTTAGAGCAAGCTTACGAAATAACACACCGGAGAACCGAGACGACAGAACGCGTCGGAAACGGGATTTTCTATATAATGTAAGAAATGTGTAGAAAAGGAAATTGGAGCAAAAACCACGGCTGATAGTATATTGGAATTTTTATTATTTTAAAATTGTATTCAAAGGTTGGCGAACTCACAATCGATTCAAGAACTCAATTCTGTCTTTTGACAGTGTAAAGACAAAGTGTATTGTGTGTTCGTCAGACTTTTTAAATTTCGCTTTGACTATTTTTCTTGACGCTGCTCGACTAATATAATTTTGTATTCGATCGATTTTGGCTAACAGAGTTGACTAGTCATCAGTTCACATGTCAACAACTTCAATTTAAATTCGGCATTGAAAAAGACCGCACTTCCGGATTGAAACATTTGCAAATTCTGAATTCACTCACAATAATAACAATTACAACACACTACCGTGCTCCCATTTTCCTTTCTACGCATTTTTGAAATTTGGAGCAACTCACACACACACACACAAAAGTAACTTTCTATATTATAATTCTCGCAATATGTATTTGCACACCGCTATTAAATTGTCAGAGAGCTTTGAACGCTATATCGTATTTCGAGATTCAACATGTTGTTTGTTAAAAACAAAAAAACGCGATCTTTTTGTGAACAACGACAACAACAACACACGCAACAAATTGCAATCTCTCTAAACCGACTTTATTGGAAAACTCTTTTCCTTTTTGTATGATCAGAAGGTTGTGTGACCGTTGAAGAGAGTTGCCGACGTTAAAGTGCGCCGACGAATCGAGTAGAATCAAGGTGCGTATTAACGTTCGTTTCACGTTGTCTGCTTCCAGCCACTCTCTTTTAATCCGCTCTTCGATTTATACGACATTTTGACAAGGAGCTCTTTCGACAAGTTTGACCAACGAAATAGGAAAAACGCAGTCTACATGTAGACTTTCATCGCGATAAATAAAACAAATATAATACAAACACATTATATTTTATATCGCGAATTGTAGAATAAACAAAGTGGTAGCGGTTACGCTTTTGTTTGTGCTCGAGCAAAAATTTCGTGCTAAATGTTAAAAAAATAACGATCAAGAAGAATACATGACGGGCACATGAGTGGTGCCGCGTATATATACAGGAGAACTGCATACGAACCTTGGCGTGCCATTTATCCCGCGTCTGAGTGCATTTATCTCACTAAATTCCTTTGTACCTTTGAAGAGCGCAGCTTGGACCATTTCGGAAGAGGCGGCTTTGCGGACGCAAACCAACTAAAACCACCACGACATCACAAAGCTAATCGCGGTTGTACGTGACCGTGCAATAAAGAACGTCTGGGGGCTCGAGTGTTACATCTTTCTCGCGGTCCGTCACGAAAGAACGGATCTTAACACGTAACTTGAATCGTTGCAGTTTCTCTTCTCTTCCTACTACGCCGTGCTGTCCGATAAATTTGCAAGACGAGATTGCGAAGACGGGAAAAGAGATAAAGAGAGAGAAAATGTTGACTCGCGAGAGAGATATATAACACACGCAAATTCAACCGCGTGTGAATCGAAGATGCGCCTTATTATCCTCGCGCGTATTCGCAATTTGTATATTAAATTGGACGCACGCTATATGTGGCGTAACTGGGAAGACAATGTGCGGTATATATGTTAAATAATGTTTCACCGCCCATGATAAACATACCTCGCTTAAACGCAGTTTCCTGAAAAGTGAGCGCACGTGGTAATCATGTTGCGAACACCGTAATTTACAGAGTTGAACGAAGCCAACAAAATTATGGTTGTTCCACGGGAACGGAAACTCTAAAACGGGGTTAGTCCAACGGGCTCGTTAAAAGTCGTGTTTCACGCTGCCGCGCATCGCGCAGAAATGCTGATACCTCCTCATGCTTTCTGTACAACTTGCCATGGTTATATATTTACGCGCTTTTATACGGGCCGCGTTATTATGAAACCGGTGATACATGTACGTACAAGACAAAAAAATATGCATATATATACACGACGCCAGTCGTAATTAAACAATATTTATCCGGGAAAAAGAGAATAGCACGTGCGATGGTTCTGTAAAATACACGTTTTCATTAATGTTATTTAAACTTATGCAACATTTAATTTAATTTCTCTGATATCGCGTCTGGATCGCTTCAAATATATTGTAAATAGCGCAAATAGCGCAAATAATAATGAGAGAAACAGAAACAAATTCACAACAACGTTTTTGTACGTGACCTCGCGAGATGCGATATACGGGATGTTTGTGCGATGATAAACGTGAGAATCGCCTCTCGACGAACGTTTTTCATCTTGAATGATGTTTTAATGCGTCTTGAATACGCAAACTCTTCCTTTTAGCGACAGTTTCTACCGGAGTTCATTAGCGCGGGAGAACAGAAAATAACGCATTTCTCCTTCTCTCCAAAAAAAAAAAAGCACGGAAGTCACTCTTACGTCGGATCCAACAAATTACGCCCGGATAGCGGACGCATCTTAGAATCAGGTGTTAATTAAGTCCCGACTGTCTTAATAAAGTAGGAATGACTGGATTTTAATGAAAGGTTATAGTGCCGAGAAGCGAAAACAATTTTTTTGTTTTATTAAAAGATTGCGCGGCATTGTTTATCGTGTCGAGCATCGGTATTGTTTATTGTGTCTATTGTTGCGCAACTACATATATGTATATCTTGTTGTGATCTTTTGACGTCAGTTGCTTGGATGATTATTCTGTCTAATAAACAGGAAGTCGTGTCGTCTCCGAGATGAATTCGAAAAAAGAGAGAATCAGAGAGAGAGAGAGAGAGAGAGAGAGAGAGCGAAAGAGAGAGAAAGCGTTATTTATTCAAGCGCTTCCGGAACAAGTACCCTAAACTAGAAGATTACAATATCCTCGCAACTAAGAGATTACAATAGTACAAAAATAATAATAAAAACAAACAAAGTATATATAAATCTAAGTAAAAATCCAAGTGGAGTAACAAGAAAAATATAATAAAAAAGTGTGAAAAAATAATTAATAATAATGACATATTCAGAAGAGAAATGCGCAAATATTATACATATAATAAAGCTTCAACTATCAACTCTATGTAATTATTAAAACTCTGATCAGTGTTTATATGCTTCAACAAGTAAGCATAGAATTTATTTAAAATTGCCCAATGTATCAGCTGTTCGGATATACGACGTCAAACTGTTTCTACGTAAAAAGTACATATAAAAAGATGTTTACAAAAATGATGACAACAGCGTCTAGCACAATATCAGGTAAAGTATTAAAGTCATTTGTATACATACTACTGGAGCCAGTAATAATTGCTTGCGTTTTATCACGATTCAAAATATGTTTTTTTTAAAGATGACCAAGAACGTATTCTGCAAATATCAGACACGAGCAAGGCAGTCCCACAGAGCACGAAGAAGTTCACAATGCATATAAATTAACAAGTCATCAGCACAAAAACTATATTTGCAATGAGAGAGGTCATCTGAGAAGTCAAAGAATAAAAAATAATAGAGAGAGAGAGAGAGAGAGAGAAAGAGATTTCCGTTTTTTATGTACATCTTAGTATCGTGCGTCTGATATATATTTTGTTTACTCATCCGCGTATATTTTGCGCGGTAATTGCGTTTCCAAAGTGATAAGAATTTATATCTATATCTTCGTGATGTTTTTGGCTATTGCGGTCTCGGTACGCCGAGAATCGTATATTTGTGTAGTAATTGCGTCCTCGGGACACTGGAAACCGCGCATTTGTGTCACGATCGCGTTCTCAAAACCGACTAGCCGAGTTGCATTCTTTTCGTGGTAATTGGAGCGATTTAAACAGATTGTAAAAGCGGCTCATTATCACCGGTCGTCAGCAGAAATAGGCCAAACTTGGAGAAGGTTAGCGGGATGTCCTTGGCAATAAGTCGGCGTAGCAAGAATTCGAAAAGGAGAAGTGTGGACGCGCCAGCACCACGCGCCAAAATTCTCAGAAAGAGAATTATCTTTTTGCGGGGAAAGGTCTTGGCCAGACTTGCCACAACTGATTAGCGAAAGGACTTGCGAGTCAAAAATTAAATTAAAGGAATTCAAGTTAAAAGACATTTCAAGCGGAGGAAGCTTCCGATGACTCCGAAGTAATTCGTACAGCACTGTATTGTTTACCGAAATTCGTGACTCAGTGGCCCGGTGCACAACAAGAAGTCCGATATAGCAGAATCGCGTTGCAAAAAAAAAAGGCTGACAATGACAAAGCTGATTATTTAAGATCGCGCGTAGCCATTGTAAAAAGTTTACGTAAAAAACTTCTTACGCACAATGATTGTTTACTGCTGTCTGATTTAATTCAATAATTTATTGCTGTTAATTATCAATTTTACATAATATATCTACCAACTGATACCAACTTAAATCAAGGCCAACAGAATCCAATAAATACTGTTGTGGACCTCGACAAAAGACCAGACATTCTACGTGCGACTCATTATATAGAACAGACTTTATCGCGTGCACCGTGCCGATTGCCGTGAGTGAGAACTGCTGAGCATGACGAACTCGACGACGACGACGTGGAGAGGACCACAGCAGCAAGCGTATAGCGTTGGTAAGACGAGTGTCTTTATAATTCAAAGCCGCCGATTAAGATTAATGATAGATTTGGGAGTGTTATCTTTTCTCTGCGTTCTCAGCAGAGCGAGCTGAAGCCTTGTCGCACAATCGAACGTGATTGAGCTCTTATTTTTAGAACCAACAAATCAAGGTCGAACGTTGACAAGACGAAAACTCTCCTGCTGAACGCCGCGCGGGTCTTTGTGATTTTGACTCGTGAGTTAGCGCGTGTTTTTCTTATATTTTTACGTTCTCTCTAACAGCCGCAATCCGGTCGGCTACTGCGTGTTCGTTCCGTTTGTTTAGCCCTGTATTTGTGTGTTATTTTGCGAGATATATTGTTGATTCCGCCCGACTTGGTTTGCCACGCGACTTCAAGCGTAATTTTACACCTCGGTGCCGCGTGTGGTGCTCATCCGTGTGAGCATTGGAATTCGCTACGCCGCTGTTTACGCGCTTGCGGGATGACCCCTCGCCAATAGATCTTTGCGCTCTACGTACCGTCGGAATACCAAATACATTGTTATTTTCTTACTTCTGCTGATTAGTGGGTCTCTTTTTATTACGAACATCTCGTTTGTACACGAGATCTCCGCCTCTCCGTTAAATATTTCACTCGACCGACCGAGACTCATTTTGTTGGCGTCCCGTATCCCCATTATTTTCGAATTTGTGATTTCGGTGGTAAGCTACCGCGTATCTGGCGCCCGACTGAGCGAGAATTGTGTAAAATTAAGAGAAATAGGGGTCGGAACGTGCGCGAGAGATTGTGTCGCGTTAATTGTAATATACGTCAGTCAAAACATCTAGAGTCAAAAATAAGCCGCTGTATATTACCGCGTCGCAGAATAAAATGTGAGAATTGTAATGAAGAAACGATGCGCGACGAGAGCGAGATGCGAGAGATGCGCCACGATTAGAATAAGGTCACGTTCATTCTCTCTCCACCTTGTTGCGAGATAACTTTTATTTCGCGATACAACGGCTTTCATCTCGATTATCATCATCGTATCTCTTCTTCACTCTCGCGCGCGGCGACGGGTTTACTCTCTCGCGCAGCGCTTCCGTCACGTCTCGTGCGCGCTCGCTCGCTGCTTTTCGCTGCTTCCCTTTAGTGATGCTCGCGGCTCCTCTATTATCCACAGCAACGATCGCCAGCGGCACCTTTTGTCTTGACTTTTATATACCGTCATTTTTCAAGCTTACACTTTAATAACGCCGCGCAATTCGAAAGTACCTTCCTGTAAGCATTTTCCGCGTGCGAATGAGTCTCTCTCCCGTTTGAGGCGGTCGTCAAAAGAAAGTGCGTTGTTTCGTGACATAATAACGCTATGAGAATGTTGACTGCCGTGCTGCTGGCGTAGCTCTTGATATAATAAGAAAAAGTGCGCTGCACATCTGTTTACTTGCGATTCTTTTAGAAGCTTTGAGATAACGCGCATAGAATATTCAGACATGGTCGCAAGTTATTTTAGCTTCGTCGGAATAGCTTTTAATTTGAAGAAAAAACTGAGAGAGAAAAAGAGAGAGAGAGAGAGAGAGAGAGAGAGACAACTAATTATTTTATTAAATTGTAAAAATTATTATGTTTTACAATTTTAAGATTAAAAATTTTTAAAATTTTTCACGTAAGCGAAATAATAACGTTTTACGCGCGAAATAAATTTTTCTTCTCTAAACACATTTTTCGACAAGATATTTTATCTGACGCATGCCATGACCTTGACAAACAATTTGCAAATTAAGACCAGATTTTTTTTGTGAGGAAAAAGAGGGAAGAGAGAAGAGGGGAAAAACTAGAATGATTTATTAAACGAGAAGAATCTGTTTATGTTTTACACAACGCGTGTTTGTGCTCGCGCTTATACGTGTGCGGTGTCCTGCGAATAAACTTAATTCGCGTCACGGACGAGTACGAAAACCGCACGATAGCCGCGTAGGAATGGCGGTCGGCCGAGAGTGTTGGGGAAATAGTTTCGAACTTTCTCCGAATAAGGTCGCCTGATAAACGATGCGCACGTATCTTGTTCGCGGACGGACATTGGCCGATCGGGTCGTCGGGAATAAAAGCAATTAAAACAGCGAAAGCAGAACAATCACGAGAAAGATGGATCGAACGACGACGGATAACGGTATGGCGCAGACAGTAATATATAGATCTTTGCCGAGCACATCGCCAATCACGATAATATCTCAGCTAATTGCCGGTTATCCGCACATTGCCAACCGCTCGTCTCCACACAAAGGGTGGTTCTGTTTCTTGCACTATCTCAAATCTAGATTGCTTTATTGTCGTTATCGATTTCGGATTATTTCGTATTAACGAGGTATCAACCATCGCGAATCAAATAACCTAGATATTTTTTGAAGACTTATTTTAAAACTTTTTTTTTTTAATTAAAAACTAAAAAAAACTACGAATGTAGGTAAATAAAACAAGTGAATGCGTAGTCCTGACATTTTATGACGTTATTGACGTTTCTATGTAATCACACGTACACGCACGCATGCAAACGAATAATGTAAAAATACACAGCGTTCTGTCGACGAATGCGCATATAGACACATTTCTATGTATAATATGTGAATATGAGCGGATATTGAGATTGGAAAATTTGAATATTGTAATTAGTTACAGAAGTCACGCGCGTCACTACTACATTATCTTGGACGCGCGTACACCTAATGTAAGTATTAGAACACACGGCTTTTGAAAGCGATGGGTCTTTGGATCAATACTCTAGCCGCGGCTCGAGTCATCGGGAGAAAACATTATTTTCAGAAAAGCTTCAATGTATTCACAATATGAATTTTATCCGTTATAATACAAACATCGAATAAATCCCCGTTCCGCGCGCGTCGAACACGCCGTGTGTTAACACGCCGATGTTAATATTTCACGATCAAATGTATCTCTTCAAACAGATTAATTTCTGTCGGTTAATATGTAACTCGAGCGACACGTATACTGAGAGCTCTTACACGTAAACATGAAAATGTAAAGAGCAGTCCAATCAATGTAAATTGCAGTCGTTTGCGGTCAGACAACCGCTAATGATCCAGAGAGTCGCATACACTCTGCAGGACTTTGCATCGATCGTTACGCCTTCTGCGGAACGGCCGTCTTAAGAACGGACTTCGCGAGTCCCCTATTAGAATATTCCGGAGATAAGACCTTCCAATGACCGTCATTAAATTCTCCGGCGCAGGAAACCGGACGTAGGAAGTTGCATACTCGTACAACTCGGCCCGATCGCGTCGATATTAAATCGACCGAGCGAGCGAAAATCGCACGAAGTCGTCGGCTCCGGGCAAAGAGAAACGTCAAAGGAAACGAAAAGGCCGTTCCGCTTGCGCGGAAAACACTGATGGTGATGTGTCGGTCTGATGTGTGTGTGTACGTAACGTTGGAAACTCGGAGAATAAACCAAACGCTATCTGAGAATTAAGGATCGCGATCGTTTCCTGGCCTCAGGAAACGGGAAGGCCGGAAACTAGCCAGCTGGCCTTTTGGTTATACACGAAAGGTTTTTGGCGAATTCGTGCTAGAAGATAGGGACGGCTCTAATAGCGCGAGCAAAGAGGAAAGTCCTCGAACCCACGAAGTGCCAGCCAGCAACGATAATAAATCAACCGGTTTTCTTATTCCTATCCCGAAGCGACGTACCATACACACAGGAGACTTTCTTGCAGTATGTAGAAATCGGGTCATCTCTCGTCCCCTTGCGGATTCAATTCTTATATGCCACTTTTTCGGAAAACTTCTATTTAAGTCTTGCTACGCCGCTCGAGCAATTGTAAAATCAAGGTTTCGCGATATATAACTCGATATATTTATTGTACGAATGTACAGTCTTGAGATTTTACCAATTGTTGATATTTTGAGTATTTTTGTCAATATCGTTTTTTCATATTTTTCAATTGTTCGTGATTGTTACGTTGATCGCGCGGAGGAGAGTGACGTTTATTCAAGCGATGTTTCATTTCAATCTGTAAGACATTTTTACTCGCGTCAATGACTTGCGAAACCCCCCGTGAATAAACGCCCGCGATAAAGAATGCATCGCGCAGATAGGATATTCAGAGTTTACGTCCCACGAGTATATTCAAAAGGAAAGGACACGCTGAGAGATGGCGATTAAAACTTTCTGCCATTGAAATTTATTCTAAGCAGTTGCACTAATCGCGGAGCAATGAGAAGTAATTTAGAGAAAATATAGAGCGGAATTTATAGTAGTAAGACGTAAACCGCTCGGTAGAATCTCGGTTGACAAGTAATTTCCGAGAAAAAGGACATCTCTCTCAAACGAAGTAAAGTCATCGCGGGGGAATAATTTGCATGAGAATTCTGCGCAGTCTTGTGCGTCGTAATATTTAAAAAATGGAGCAACAATGACAAGTACTCAAAATGCAAAATACCCCGCAAAGCTTCGCTATGCGATGTGAAAGCGAACGATTTCGATCTCGGGATGTTAGCACGAACAAAAGTTCGAGAAATCTATTTTTATTCTTCACAGTTAAAGTGGTGACTAATAGTACATGAACGTAGCCGCTGGTACTAATGATTGCACTTAGGTTACATAAAAAAAACCCCCCTCTAACGCGGAAAAGAAACGCAAGATTCCTCTCGTAATAGATTTGTCGTTGCCATTCCGGCCATTCTTCTCTGCCCGCGGGAAACAACGAAGAGAAATTTTAGGTATTCCCACATTGGTTTTATCCACGGTTAAAAGAATCGTTTTCGTCTTGCCGATTGGATTGTTCACCAATTCCTATCGACCGAGGAATTTAATTATAGAATGTGCATTTCGGATGCAGACGAGATCCCCGGCAGATCAGTTTTATGCCAGAGTGTATCCGCTTTAATTCCTATCATTGCTTATCGCTTACCCCGCGCTTTTTTTCGTTTTATCGCGTCCGCGTTCGTTACGATCAGCAATCAATATAATAAATACTACACGCGCGAAGATTTGATAAAACATTTCGATTCGTTACGAAAAATTTATTAAATTAAACGATGTTCGCACATGTTTCGTAGTAATTCAAACAATATCGTATTTATCAATAAATGATAACGTTGAGTATGATCGTATTTATCATCAACCTGTGGATCTTGACTCAGCGTGCGATCACGAGAGATATTCGTAAACCATGAAGAGCCATTCGGCCGAAAAACGATCGATCGAAGACTAGCGATTTATATGTCGTTATAAAAGTTTTGTATCCTACCTCGTCGTCGCGATAAATTCTTCGATAACTTTGACGAAGCTAGTTTATGGTTGTCGCCGCGTTGTGCATATACTATATCCCGTATACCCTCGCCGTATATATACTACCCTTCCCGACCACAGATTACACTCTCCAAGTTTCCCGCCACGCCCATCATATTTTATAAACATTCTTTTAAGTGGACCTGAAAGACGCCATTAAAGCTAAAAGACTAAAAATATGAGCAAGAGATATAGCGCGCGCCTAGTATCTTTTAGATCGATATACGTTCCCGTCTAATGTGTCCGTGCAAACTTCTTCTGCACGGGGATTAAAAAACGATATCTTGTCATATTCGGTCGCGCAAATTCAAGCATCTCATCTCGTATGCGGTATCTTTAATCACGTTTCGCAAAAACAAATTCACGTATAATGACTTGATAATAATCCTCGACCGGAGGTATGTTTAATCGCTCGGGAGGAGGATCTCTTATTATTTCGCAACGTTACATTTCGCAGTTTGCACAGCAAATCTTCAAATTTCTGCAAGATATTCTCGTCTCTCTGTGTGTGTGTGTTCAGAGTCTACATTATATGCCTAACTAGAAAGAACTTTCAACTTACTTGCCGAGATTTTGCGTGGCGAGATACGTAGCGAATAATGAAAGTTGCGAAATATAATAATGAAGTATATATCGTGGAAGACACGCGCACATCTAAATTTAGAGACGCATTCACCTAACCAGACAGCGCGTATTGTATAGTTTGATAGACAGATTTTGTGCGGTATCTATATTTTCCTATTAATAATAATTGATGATGATGGATATCGTTGAAACTTTTAATACAATACTAACTTTTAACAAGCCACTCGTTTCCTGAAACTTTATACCCCCAACGTTACACGCAACGCTTTATTGTATCATCATCTTTCAATACAGCAGATATCCGCGGGAAGCAAAAATATTCACGAAGCATAATATTGACGGCATTAATTATTAATTTGGCATAAATGGTAATAACAAAATTCTGTTCGTGTTTTTATACATTTTAAACGATTATTCATGTTTTGTTAATTTGTCTAATAAAAAGTGCGTATTAACAGTTTGTCATATTGTGCATAGCACACATTGTACACACATATATGTGTATATCTTATATTTATACAGATAACAGTAGCGTTATTAACTTACCTGAAACTGGTAAAATAGAGAAATAGGATAATTGTCTACTACTGATATGTAATAATTATTAAAAATACATGTGATGTGCTTTTGTGAGCTCTATTTACATCAGTCGATAAGAAGAAAGAAATATTTTTACTTTTATTATATAATTTTTTTACATTATAATACTAAAAACACAAAACTGACGCATAGTATATATAAGTTATTAAAACTTTTTTTGTGTTTTGCATAATTCTAAACTCAAAAATTGACTTGCGGTTCAGTTTGCGAATGAAGATCAATATAAGACAGTTCAGAGGTAAAGAATCAGTCGGCAACGCGGAAAAGACGTAATAACAATGAACATCAATAGATTTGAAAGAATAATTTCGATACGTCCGATATGTAAAATAAAGAATCTAACATTATATTGTAACGATAACAATATTTTTTAATATAAAGTGCTTGATATAACATAAAATTTAAATTTCATCGAATATAATCATGTTGTTTACGTGTAGAATCGATATAATCAACAAATAATATCGAATATGCCACTGCATCGAGAATATTAATCTGTGGGTAGAATTTTGATTGGCCTTCGCATTACCGGGAATATCTCTGCTCTTCTATATTCTCGTATTATCGGGATTACGTTTCAGTGTCAGATACATAAAAATCAATAGCGTAACGACTGCGTGAAATTGTAAAATATTTATTTCTATTTCAAACGCACAGTCGCGAAACAAAAAAAACAAAAAGAGAAAGTATGAAAAAAGAAACCATGAAATAGATAGCGAATACAATGTTTATTTTAAGAATCGACAGTTTTACTTTATTGATGTAGATTTATGATACTGACATAGATATATATATTTCACAATCTGCGTAATTATTCCTCTATTACATTAATAAAAAATATATACATATTATTGAGACTTTAAATGTGTACATGTACGGAAATATTTAATCGAATGCGGCAAGCTGCGGTCTATAAATTTACACACACAATATATAAACTCAGCATCGATATGTGTAACAACTGTTTAAAAACAGTAAAATAGTAAAATCTTATATTAAATAATTTTGCCACAAGTAAGGAAAGATGTTGGCGAACACGGCACAGAATTTCGTAACAAAAGTCACGGGATAATTGGTACGTGCTGCATTCCATTGGTCGTGATGAACGGCAGCTTGTTTCTCACCTGTATGTGCGACAAAAGCAATTTAAATTAACATTTTTCATATTTCGATAGCATTAATATATTAATTAAACTGTTATACTTTAAAATCACATTAAACCGTTTTTTGCGGTCGAATTTTGTTTACACGCGAATCGACGCACGTCAAGCATCGTTACGTGTATCTGTCAAAAACACACATCGGACCGCAAAAGATTAATTTAGATAACCGCTCCGCTTATATTTAATCGTCAGTAAAAATTTCTGTGCGTCTGAATATTACATTTTATAAATATTACATTTTATAAATATACAATTGAGTTTTTTTTTTATTCAGACTCTGTGTAAATTACATTATTGTATATCATACGTGTTGAAAGTAAAGTAGAAAAGCGAAAAAAATTTAGAAAAATCGAAGATATTCACGACGAGGAAGTGTAATATATCAATTTTCGTGCGTTCATTTCGTTTGGTTAATTTTTTTTTTTTTATTTAATTTACCATTTAGAACGTGAATGTGCACCGCGGTCGTGCTAAATTGGCTCACTGAGCACGTATATTCTCCGCTGTCAGTCTTTTTCGCTCGTTCGATATACAGTCTCGTCACTACATCCTCGTTTGACCTGAAAAAAAAAATCATTTATCGTATTATACGATACATCGTTATGTGCATACTCAACGCTTGCATACGATATTCCGTAATATAAACTTTTGTGCGCTAAATTTCGACGATAAAGAAAAAGCGATAAAATACATTAAAAACATGCCATTTGAGATAAAAATATTCTCGATGCATTGAGTGACAACGCTCGCATGCAACGCTCACGTGTGGAAATTCGCAGATACATAAATATTCTGTTAGAAAAATGCCCAATGAATGCAAGATTAAAAATAGAAAGATAGGAAACTGTATGTGTGTATGTGTGTGTTTCTTCGACTCTCGCGCTTATAATTCACACCGCATCCGAACACATTACGTCAATGTCGACGATTAATTGTCACGAGTACTAATTTAAATCGAAACCGAATGTGATATCGACATATATCCGTCGCTCGTAACGATAACAAGTTGCGCACGAAGAACAATTTGCAATTTTTATCTGACTGAAAGAAAAACAAAAAACAAAACAAAAAAAAACAGTTTCCAATGTACGTCTCTCTCGTAACGCTTTTCTTGAGAAAGACCAATTGCAGCAGTTGCCTTCGTACAAAGCGCACCGTCGCTCGTCAACGCTGCGCGTAAGCCCTCCGGGCTTGAAAGATAACGCTTGGCGCAGCGAGAGGATAAGAGCGACATGGAACTCGTTGTACATATGTATAGACAATACTCGTATATATATGTATAGTACATATATATAGTATATATATATGGTATATACATATATACATCTACACATGCAAATCGTAGACGCGGCCGTACATCCATCTCCGGAAGCTCTCTTCGATCTATCGCCACTTACGATTTATGCTCACCCATTAATGTGATAAACGTTGACGTGATCCAACAACGTCTCGCCATTTTTCCGCCAGACGGGATACGGTACCCTCGAATCGGGACAAGATGGCCGGACGACGCACGTCAGGTCAATCCCGCTTCCGGTCTTGTAGTATCGGTCCCGTAACTCGTGTCTGGCTTCGTCGACGATTCTAATATCCGGTGCTGCGAAGACACAGATGTAATGTCGAACAGCATTTTACGTGAGATAAAAACTTATTTCCCTTTTATTTTTTTATTTTATTTTAGTTTTTTTTTTTGCTCTTTCTGCTGTCTCTCTTTCTTTGGAATTTTTTCCTGAATAAACTCGTAATTTAAGTACCAACAATAGAACGTGTTGCTTGGACAAAGATTCATTCGCAATTCGCTATGATCTCAGGAATCATAAATCTTGTCGAGTACCGCGCGAAGAAAACACATTTCCAAGAAAAATCTTGTTGCGTCGTTCGCTTCCGCGATTTTTTGTTCCTTTCTTCATTTACGTAATGATTATAAGTATTTCGCAATTAAGAGCGCAATTTCCGAAAGTTACCGCGAGTAGCACCGTAGTGACATTGATGCACGCAAGCGTATTTTGCCGATACGAAGAAAAGAGAGAGAGAGAGAGAGAGAAAGAGCAGAGTGGAGAATGAAATGAAGTCGCGTCGTTACGATTGCAGCGGATCACCCTACGTGATACAAATGTCCGTTGACTCGTTTCCGAGGGAGTTGCTGCAAGATTTTCTCACGGTAATTGAATCTTCGCGAGAGCAGAATTTAAATTCTGCAACTGTCTCGTTTTCAGGAGAACGTTCGGGCCAACATTTTATGACGCGCACTCGCGGATTTAGCTCCGAAATAGAGAAAGCAATGCATGCATCTCGCGGCTCTACCGGATTATGTGTAACGTTTCGTAATATATCACTCAAAAATATCCAGAAAGAGCATATCTAAAATTTCAACTGGAGTTACGCAAAATCGTATAATCCCCAAACTAAAAAAAAATAAAAAATAAAAAAAAACAGAAAATTCTTTCGCACCGCGGAGTGTCAAAATTTCATGATATACTATCATTTTTCTTATTGTATTATCAATATCTTTTGTCTTCTCGTTGAACCACTACTACACGCGCGCGCGTGAATACGTTACCGAGAACAGTGACGTTCGTAATCAGCATTCTCGGCGGATGCGTGTTCACTTGACAAACGTACACTCCGTGATCTTCTCTGCGCACACCGGAGATCGCCAATCTCCAATTGTTTGGATATTGAAAGCTCACGCTGTATCTTGAATCCGATATGTGGGTGGTGTTGCCGAGAGTTAAGAGAGACGCCCAGTCAGTGTTCCGTCGTAGCCACATGACCTGAAGATGTTTGTGGTTTAATCAGTTCAAGAAATATATTAAGATTCTTATTATATAGGATATTATATAGGATTGTTACACACGATGTTAATTCTGTAATATAAATTAATTAATTAATTAATTATTAATCCCGTAATAATGTAAAAGTATATAAGAGAGTATAACGTTTGCAACACCTTCTTCCCGGAAAGCATGGCGACGCGACAGTCGAGAAAGGCAGTTGCACCGAGATGCAACGCCACATGTTGCGAGCCATTGATGCCCTGACCGTCTGCGTTTTCGAAATACGGATCCCAATCTGTGACACGGTGATGTCTCAATCGCGGAATTCTCAAGGGAGGCAAATTGGCGATAATTTCCTCTGAAACCCAAGTGTTTTTCGTCGAATTAATTATTACACGTCTAAATTGGCAGCATCGGTTGCAAAAATATAGTCTATTTAATATCAGCGTTTTATTTTTTTTTACGTATATCAGCATCGATGATGCAATAAAACGTTTGCATTTTGTTTGTTTGCGTTATGATACGGTGTGATGTACTACAGTAGACACATATCAATTAGCTTTTTAAGTGAGAGATTTAGGAGTGCAGGAGGCGCGGATAAAAAATTCGATCTATGTTTTCCAAGATACAATCTCAACAAGATTTTCGCGTAAGCCGCCATCATCCCAGTTTGAATGGCGCGATCGTAATGGGATTCTCATGATAACGCGAGGTTCGCGTTGAAAAGCGCGAAAAACACGCGCGAGTACGTTCCGCAATTTGAAATAAATTATATATGAGGTTCGGTGATCATTTTATGTTTCCACTTCAGGCTCAACTAGTAAAGTTGTTTCATACATACGTTCATTTGCGCTACAAAAAGCATTGCATAATTCAAGTATTCTACACGCGTTCTGTGTCGTTCGTTGTTTATTTTTTTCGCAACGAGTTGAACAGGCGAGTTCATGTTTTTCCCCTCGCAAATAAGATTGCGCATTATTTTTTTTCTCTGTAACTGTGTTACATGTCATGTTATATTTCATGTTGTTGCGGCAAAAACGTATAAAAAGGGGGCGAGAGAACGAGCAATAAAAAGCATATTTAATTATTGGAATATAATTTCGTTGCTTTGGAATCTCGATTTTATATTTGGCGCACGTTTCAAAATACGCCGAGAGTTTTTTTTTCTTTTTTACGTATATTTAAATGTATTATATAGAGTTTAGATTAAAATATTGATCAAAATTCTTTTTGAAGCGTATCCCCGTGCGAAACGGGAGTATTGCTTGTGCCACACCCATATTCTCCGATAACAGCAACGAACGCTTATAATTTTAATGCCACTCTCTTTTATTACGATATTATTCACCACAAATATTTGATAGCATTAAGCAGCAGATTTATTTTCACGTATCACGTAACACTGTGCGTTATATATATATCTCAATTCTAAAGTACACACTCGTGAAATAATAATGCGCATGCGATCGGGCAATAGACTGCAGCTATTGAATTAATATCAAATGATATTTGCGTTCAAGTGTCACAAAAGGTCTCGTTAGGCGAAACAATGAAACATTCTCGAACCAAGAATAGGAAATAATTGAACACGACACGCGAAAGCAAATACACTGCGATCACAAGATACTGAGATCGAGCATGACACGCAAGAAGGAAAAAAAAAAAAAAAAAAAAAAAAAGAAGAGAAATTGTCGTATAAAACGAACGATGTTCTCTCATCTCTATCTCAACGGAATAATAAAAGTCGAGATTTTTTTGTACTAATTAATTTGTAATTCAAAGTATTCGCGTATAAACGAATGCTCGTACCGCCGGCTTTTCAACCCAACGATGAAGATCGATTAAAAGAGAAAAAATTCTGGAGAATTCAGAAAGAGAACCCCGGCCACAAAAGAACAAAGAGGCGCGAGATAAAGTTGCAGCCGGGTAACCTTTTGACCCTTTATTTCACACGCTTCGTAGTCGCGCGCGAAGGTTTTGCTCGGGGTTGCGAAGCACTCAGAAATTTTATGGATACTTGAAACACAAAAGGTACAATTATGCCGTAATGGTGAGCAGGTGGCTTCGCCACAACGAACGACAGAACATTGGGGAAGTTGTGGACAGGGTACCCGGCTGTATTATTTTTATCCTTGTGTCATTTCCTCGTAGAAAAGGACTTTATGAATTATTTTACATCGTGCGATTGTAACAAGTGTTGCGAGGGGATGCGCATCGCAGATGTGCGTTAATTGCGAATATCTGATCGCGCGAAAAAATATAATGAGTTAATTTCACTTCTTTCTCATACGTGTATATAATTAATGAAATACGGCACACGTGATATTATCCTCGAAAAATCGTACGGCAGGCGGAGACATTTGTAAAATTATCGGACCGCTATAATAGTCATAGTTTGTCTCGCGTAACCCTGAAAAGTCGTTTGCGTGGGAGCTTTCGAATCCGTGGAAACGACCGGCGTGTTTCCTCGGTGAGCGCGTAACGGCGCTTTGTTACGATCTCGAAGAAGAAGTCCACCGAGGTCAATCCCTGATTTTCTTCGTGCCTGTCGAAAGCTCGGATATCCAATACGAGCAAAGTTGCGTGGAGAGACGGGAGGAAGGAAGGAAGTATATACGATTTTACACACAGCCGCGAGAAGCTCGGCTTCAGCTCTTGTTCAGACACCTAGCTAAAAGCAGACTGTCGCCTGTCGTATACAATTTCGCGAAATCGCGGAAATTGAGAACCCATTCGTTCTTGCTCCGTGCAATTTCGTAATAATCCTTGCAAGCAGTCAAGAAGAGACGAGACACGAAACGTTCACACAAAGACCGAGCGCAAGATGGCAGTGAGACATTGTTAGAGTAAAATATGACAATGAGAGAGAAAGAAATCTTAAAATAAAAGGATCGGGAAAGAAGAATGACAGGAAACAAGAGCTCAAGTCAGAATAACAAAGGTTTTTTCGAATTATAATAAAGATAACAATCAAATCTCTTTTTCCCTTACGTAAAAATACGAATCGTTATATGAACGTCACGTCCAATATTGCATCCACAAAGCGCAAACGATAAAGCGAGATTTCATTTACTACACATTTTTAAAGCCGGAACTTTATGACTGATCTGATTTGTTCCGGCCGGCAAAGAAAATTACCCGTCCGTTATTGATTCGATTATGCGGAAGAGGCGCTCGTGGGTTAACAGAAGAGTGAATTAAAATGTCTTCGGCGCTATGTCTATCTTTGTCCCGTTTAGATCTCATAGATCGCGTCTTAATTAAATGAATAAGTTCAAGAACCCCGACGATAATGAGATGCGAGCCAAATCGCTTTCATCCCATTAAACCAAATGTAAATGATACTGTTATTTGTCATTCTTGGAAACGGATACAATTTGTTGGGAATCACGTACTTAATTAATATGCACTGTGCATATAAATTGAATTTCACACGCACGCACGTACGCACATTTCAATCTTTTAATTAATTATTAAATCGCAACACTTGCCATTTATATATTACATTACCAATGTTTGAACTAAGCAGGAAATGTTATTTATATATTATGTAACACGACTAAACCTATAAAACTCGTTAAAGCTAAATAGATCTTTATTAATTTGTGTAATATATATTTACGTCGGTTTACCAAATGCGCTGTACAATTAGTAAACAATTACATGCCGCAAAGTGACACTATATAATAGGAAAACAAGTGGCGTTTGTGTATCTGTGTGAGTAATTTTACACATTACATCTCTGCAAATTTAATCTGTAACTTGAAATATAGCGAGGATGTGTATTGACGAATTGAGAAACGGATTAAGCGCAAACGTGGAGAATTGTACATTTGAAAAGATTTGCATAGTGCACTACCCAATTTATTATCACCCAATCAAAACTGCGCAGAGTTCAACGGAGAATGTAATGTCTTTTGCAATAGTCGCGCCATATTTTACATTCGTTACATCTCATATTTTACTTTCGTTACGTCTCCCTTCCCGACATTTTCTCTCTCTTTCTCTTGATTTAATTTTGGATATTATTTTTGTGCAAACATTAATTGATATATTGGTTGATTATTTATTTTATAGATTATTTGTTTGTTGCGACATAAAACCGACAGGAAAATAAATAACTATACAACTCTTCGGTAAATCTATCATTGAAAACAAAAAAAGAAACGAAGCTTCTGTTATTTTATCCTGATGGTGCGTAAAAAAAATACCATAAAAAATATATTATTTTCTTAAATGTGTATTTTAATTTAAAGCGTAGAGAGACGTGGAGAAATCTTATTCCCGCGAATAAAAAGATGACGCAAAAGAAAGAAAACGGCTACGCGATACATAAAAGAATCTGCGTGATTTACATTCTCCGCGCGAGAGAGAGCACTTACCACCGCGTTATTCTCAATTGAGAATATAACGCGCTTTCGTTTTTTAATTGCATTCGAAACGCCTCACAGAGAGAAAGAGAGCTGAGACCCTAACCGGGGAGGTAGGTATTTCGTGATCTCCGCAGCGCAGAATGCGCGCCTTGCCGCTCGAGTGCGATGTGTGTAAGCCGGCTCCCCGGGATTTTAGTGCCACTAAAGCGACCGTGCGCGCGTTACGAGTCCAATGTATATAATCCAGTTCGTAAATGCGAATCGGCAGCTGCGCCAGGTAAAACCGTTTACGAGTTTTCGTAGAAATTTCCGACGATTTCCGCGACTCTAATCGATGCGCGCAATATTAACGAAGTATAAAGAGAGCGCACACACAAAATTGAAATGTAGAGTACGCAGACGATCATTAAGCGCAAGTAGTCCTGAGAGTCCGAACGTAGACAGATACGGGCGATTTTTTTTTTTTTTTTTTTTTGTTTTAACGCGCGTTTTCGCTCCATACATATTAAAATTTAATCTGTTATCTGATATCGCGTAATATTTCACGAACCTACCTAGTTGTTACATATGTGAGTGATGAGGGTCCGTACTTCATCATTTATTAAAACTAATTTTGCATTGTGTGCGTTTCGATGATTGCTAACGCAGAAACATTGAATGTATCGTGACTATTACAGCTATCTGTGATCAGCTTTGTATTGTAAAATAGTTCGGCATATAGTAGCAAGAATATAGTCTTGCCCCATAAACGACATTAAAAAGGCATTATAGGCTTCTACGAACAGCGTTCGATGATATGGTAATATCGCGGTGCATCACAATGCGCCTTTGTGTTGCGATCTCTCTTCGATATATATGTGTATTATCCTTATAAGCTCTCCCTTCGCACATGCCGCGTAAAGTAGTGTGCATGCGTTAATAAAGGCGGTCTTTTTTTTTTTTTTTGTCTTTTTAATGCGAAATTCGTTTTGACGTAACGAATGTTCATCGGCACGAAAAAATCCGCATGATCGAAATGAAATACCTTTAATTAAAAGTATGTCCATTAGGCATTAGACAGCTCTCTCCCGCGCGCATATATAATGGGAAAAAAAAAAGTTTGAAATCGAAACTGCACGCGCCTTTCATTAACGCTAATGGGGCGCGGCTAAATTCACAAACGGAAAATCTGGCCTCTCTCTCTTTCTCTCGCGACACGCCGAGAGACAGGAAGTAACTCGCCAAAGTGTTTTTATTATTTGATCTGTGTACAGTTCTCATTGATTATCGCAGGTTTCCGCTGTTTTAAACGGAAACGCTTGCTCCGCAGTCGTTAATTGCGACGAGACTCTGTCTTAATTGGGAACGCGAAACGAACGTGCCCGTTTAAAGTGACCGAATTTCAATTCTACTCAGGTTTGTCCGAAGGAAAATCGGGTTCCCAAACGATCTCTGAGTTTTCCATTGACACACGTTCAAATTGATATGTACATGGATATATCAATGTATATTCGCATCGCGCGCGCGCGAGAAGATCGCAATCCGAGATAATGGAATCTAAAATTATCTGACATTTGAATTACTAATTTGACGTGTTTGCGACAGCCTCTTTACATACAATTGTCTCACACACACACACACCGCAAAAATTATTTCATCATATATCTGCTTTGTTATATATTTCGAATTACGTAACACTTTATTGAATTGCTAAATAATCGCATATACGTCGCGCTCAAGAAGAAACAATTTCACGAAACGACAGCGGAACTGCACACTTGACCGTTGTGCCATGTTGTGTTTCATTCGCTCTTGAAGAAAATTACCGGGTTTTCCTTCGCCTGGAGAAACTTGCGGCGACGCACGTCACCTTTACGTTCTCATATATCGTATAAGGAAAATAAAATCTACGATTTACTTTTGTTTCATCCTTTTCCTTTCTTGTCTACTTCCGTTCACTCGTGTGAATTCGAGATGCGTATAGTTTTGACTGAATCCTACGATCGAGGCCCCGCGCGCATACAGCACACATCCAGGCACAACGACGTAATAAATATACATCCAGCGGAGATCATTTGTTTCCGTGGATCGCACAAGAATACTGGCATCGCCGAAGATGCTACCATCCGTCTTGTCGCTCGTTTTTCATCGGCTAGTACCGACCTTGTTGATGCTTCCGCGATCCTTTCGTCGAGATGAGACGACGTTTGGGAGTTTCTCATACTTTGTGCTCGAAGTCCGACGTGAATCCAATTACGAAAGCCAGAGGAATTCGTATAAGTTGGACCAACGTTTGACTGCAGCCGAAAGAGACTTATATACACGTATATAAAGACTTCTCGTGTAGAAAGAACTGTCTTTACGTAATTATATACGAGCGAAAAACTTTAAACAAAGAATTTGCAGTACGATATATTTTTTTACGTACATATAGTGTATTTTTACATACTATGATGTGAAGATATAAAAGGCTCCAAAGTTTTAAAAAGAAATAAATCCAAAAAAGAGAAAGAGCCAACACGAACCTTAGACACGGATGATTGATGTAACGAAAAAATTATTTTATTTTTAACGTTTCGATCCAGGATTAGATCATCTTCAGAAAAAGTTAACAATTTCCTGTAACAAATGCTTTTTTTGTTTAAATTAACTCGACCTTATTATTTTATTTATTAACGTATTTATTTGTTATCAAGAGGGGGAGCTCATATTGGCCTTTTTTTCTTTTTGGATTTATATTTTATACGTCCGTATATATTCGCTATTTTTATATATTTGCTAGCGATCATGTTGCTCCACTAGATATATTTCAATGTAGGCAGTTAATTTTTATACAATATTAATTAATTATTTTATAAAAAAAGGCGTTTGTGTCCGTGTGTGTGTTTTCAAGATATCTTACTGCACGCAGCAAGACATCACGTCGAGAAACTTGCGCCAGCTTACTCCTAAATTATGGATCACAAAGGGCATTGTCACGAAAGTTGTAATTACTCCCGTAAGTAATAGAAGGATATGACCTATCAGTTAAACCGAAAACCAATATCACGGGGTCAACAGTGCATTAGAACGACAAGTTAGTAGTCCCTCACGCGAGTGACAAGTTTTATCCCATAACAAAAGATATTCGCACAGACAGGTAATACCATACGCCAACTCTAGCAAGATGACACGCTTTCCATGAAACTTAGCATGTAATCCGCTCGATAACTTTCGCGACCGATGCGCGAGATTATAAGTCCAACATAGTTCCGTGAGCTCTTTCCCTCTTCCCCTCTTCTGTTCTTCCCTTATCATTATCTCGCAACGTTATGTGTGTGCACATTCAAGTATTTACGTGATACTTCATTTCTCTCCCTCTCCCTCTCTCTCTCTCTCTCTCTCTCTCTCTCTCTCTCTCTCTCGTTTAACTTTGTACCATTGAAATTAGTCTACTGTAATTGGATTGCTACTCCCATGATGAATGGATTTTCAACGTACACCGATATCGCGAACACAAAAGAAGAAGTTGTAATGTTTGTATAATTTAATTATATCTTATGAGATATCTTAACCTTTCGCGAACAGACATGGGTCTTGCACCCATCAAAGATTTCAAATTGGTACTCTAGTAAAAATTAGTTTTATTTTAACGCTTGTATCTTCGAAACTCCTAGAGACTTTTTCAATTTGTTTTTGTTTTGTGATTGACGCAGAATTGTTCAAACTTTTGATTCAAAAAAACTTGAAAAAATATTGCTTTTTTGCAGTGATATTCGATTTTAAAATCGAGTGGATCTCACAGACCCGGTCTGTCCGATTAGTGGATCGTTTTTGGAGTCTGCGAAGAGTTAAAATTACTTGCAAAAATGTAAAATTTCTGAGTCGTAATTTATATCAAACATACATCTCGATTTCAGTTTTGAGAAGGTTTTTACGAATTTTGAGATTAAAGTATTCGAACTTCAGTTTACAAAAACTACGTTGAAGTTTGCGATTATAAGTTCGCCGTATCTCTATTATGACCGACATACAACAAAAAGTAAATGCGTAATACAACTACATTTGTAATTCCGCGATATAACAAACAGGTCACACATGCATAGTGCGGATCCACTTCTCGCTTATACGCACATTCCGCGTACTCCATATCTGGCTTCGTTATATGCAAGCCAGAAGTTTGACGCAATAACTGTTTCCGCCTGATGTGTCTCGTTATGTAACATTGAACAACATATTAAACGGAGACACACTGAACAACACATTACTGCGGGAAGGGAGAGATTCGAATACATATGTTTGTTTTAGAGAAATTGCTATGTGTGTTCATGGAATCGAAATGTCTCTCGATTCTTCTGTTTTTGAAGTTATTAGTGTGTCACGAAAAACAAACCATAAAAAAAAAACTATATAAATATTCGATTAAATACATATATTTACAAAAACATATTTTTACGTGACGAGAAAAACTGAGAAAAAGACGAGTTAAAGAGACAAAATTGAAGAAAAAAAAACTTCTTTCGCGACATACATTACTCGTCACGCACGTTATTACCTACATGTACGCGTATTATGTAAAGTCGTTATGCATATTATTTTTTATAATTCTTATGATGGGGTGATTACGTAACTACTGACCAAACGCGCGCGAAACGAGGTAATGAGATTCAGCTATTAACTCTCGTAACGATATATGATAGCGAATGCTCCATTTCCATTCAAATGCAGAGGTATCTCGACGTTAAAGTATCATGTAGTTACGCGGGTTTAAATATTGACTGCAACTACTTAAATCATGTTGGCGCGCGCCATCATGTGTGTACGTTACAACTTTAAATATTGCATATTAGAGGAAATAATATATTAGAGGAAAATAGTGACTGAACATTTGAGAGGTTGTTGGCGCTGTAATAAGCACTCGAATAATAATTTATAAGATACTTTCGTATCTTTTTAAATAAAAATATACCGCGCGCACTCTTAGTGGCAATTATTTCCATTGTTTGTTCTTAGACATCAAAAAAAGGTGAATTCAATAAACGACAATTCACGGAATATTTTCACGGGAATGTTTTTCGGGATAATTTTTCATCTTTATTGCATTTTTTTGTCAGCTTTCGGACTTGCAGTACAGCATTGCGCATTGCGTAGCGTAGGATCTTTCGCACATAATATTTATTGCGCGTGTCCAACACAACGAAGACTCAGATCCTCCGATATGCCGTAATTTATTGCTAAAATAAAGTCGATTTATGTACCCTTTATCCGCACGCTTTGTTTTTGGCAAATTGTGTTTGCCTAATATACATATATTTTATTTTCAATTGTTATTTTATTTTCTTCCCGGCAAAAAATATAATATATGCAAAAATAATCGTTTCCCGACACGGATAAACTTTTAGGAACAAAGAGCTTAACTGACTATGATAAAACGCATATTCCTTTCCAAAGTACACACAGTACCTTTTCTCACATACGGCTACTATGAAAAGCCCGGAATTGCACATGCATGAGGATTCTGAAATGCTCGACTGGAGCAGCAAGCGACTCTTTAAAGAGTCTAATCGGTTCAACATTGAAAAATCCAAGAGCCGCTATAAAGCTACACAGGACGGATGTACATCTTTTTACTGGCTCTCGGCGAAACAGCCAGCGCAAGCTCCTACAGAAAGTAAATATCCGATCGGTCAAGCTAATACCGATACGAAATTGTAGTCTATCGGAAATCGACGATGTAGCTATTTGATGTAATTTGCCAATTGCAGCAAAACTCGCGGAAAATAATTCCCGGAGCGTTCGTACAAAAAAACACGAGAGAGCAAATCTACAATATCAACTTTTCATGATTCTCATTTCTCGTCTTTGCAGTAAATGTATATTTTCGTAGTTCCAAGGTTTTTCTTTTATTTTCGAAACGCTTCGCCAACGTGTGTTGTTACGGTACACATTGTACGTAAGAAAAAATCTAATTACTGTAAATCTAATTACTGTATCTCGCCACATCGTGAGATTTTCACACGATGTTTGAACTTTGCAAGAGCGGAGTGTATGAAAGTCTGGCTAACTTTTGTACGAATCATTCTTACGACTTGGTTTATCGATTTCGACACGTAGCAGCTTTTGGAACAAGTAATTAAACGGAAAGTTTCTTATGCGAACTCTCGAAATCTCTATATGCGATATCTATTAAGTTACAGAGAGCAGATTATTCTGCGCGATAAGATAAAATCGTAACCGTATGATCACGACAGTGCATAAATTTTTTTATGCACTTCTACGACACTTTCTTTTTCCTATTCTTTTTCTCTCTCTCTCTCTCTCTCTCTTTTCCACATAATTGTTAGAACTTAAATTCACAAATAAAACTAAAAAAAAAAACATTTGCTGACATAAAAGAGACACGGAACGACGACAAGTAAAATAATTTGACCGTAACATTTTGTGTGACACTTCACTTTGACGTATATTTATGTCGAGAGTAAAAATACGTGTCGTGTCGGTATATAACGCACCTTGCAGTTGAGTGATATTTCTGGTGACTTTGTGGCCGTTAACGAGCTGCTCGCGCAGGTGAAATCTGTCGCGATGCCGCTGATAATTGGCGATAACAATCGTGATCGCTGCTAATACGAGGAAAATCCTCGATTCCCACACTTTCATTGCACATCGGATCTCGCATCCCCCGTGGTTTTTGTAGATGCAGTCGGGATTATCGAAGAGAAACTACTGATGTATTCACGCGGTTCTCGAATTTCCTTCTCTCTCCTCGATCCTGAAATTCAAACATCACTGAAGACCAAACATCCGCGTGTGTCGAATATTCAATTGCCATGTCAAAAACGCAAAATTATTGATAAGTAAACGGTTTTTGCCGTTATGGTGGAAACAATGCGTAACAAGTTCGTGAAAGACAGATGAATGAAATCGACTGTGCTTCGATACAATGAAAAAAATCAATAACCAGAAAAAAGGGATCTTTTCACGAACGCATAGTGCGTCACTGTCCTTTCAGTTTGTTTTGCACTAATACAATAGATTTTTTCACGCGCATTGCGTCGGATATGCGCGCGTACAAGCGCGTATTCGTCGTATTTTGTGATTCGTGCAAAATTCCTGAATAGAGTGTCGGGAAAATTTGCCGCGCATGTCAAACAAAGTTTTCCCTCCGCATTACGTATTTGCAAGTTTCGCACGAATCACGATCGTGAATTGCGCGCATAAAGTCCGACGAATAAAAAATAAAAGATAATAAAGGAAGCTACATGTTCACAAGCTACATGTAATTACTGTACATTTATGTTACTGTAATTAAATTATTACACACATGTGTCTTATATATAAACATTTTTATTTTTTTCTTTTTTTTTTAGATATTTTTACACGATATTTCTACCACGATGGATTATATTGCATTTATTTCTATTTTTTGTTTTTTAATTTTAGAATGTAACAACGACTATTAGAACTTGAATCGACTGTGCAGTTATTTGCAGTTGCTGCCGCAGTGCGTATGTTGTACTATAGTGCTTTTGCTTGTATGTGTGTGTGTGTGTGTGTGTATATATATCTCGTCGAGTGGCGCGCGAAAACAAACGAAAATGGAAGTTACTGTGGACAACGCGGAAGAAAAATGTGATATCTGAAACAAGTTAGAAGTTAGATGTGTTGCGCCGGAAAAATTTAGTATTTTTTATTATCCTATGATACACGTGCCTCACATACGGAACTCACGCACGCGCGCGCGCACACACATTCTTTTTTTCTTCTATTTAAAACCCGTGTATTCAAAGAATTTTCTTGCCGATTGAGCCCAGGGCGGAAGAGCCTTGCATTTTATTTCAGCGTAATAATTTGCATGCCGCTATTGTGCAATAAAACACACTCGCGAAGCGAGTTTCCCGGAGAATACCGTCGAGACGAGCGAAGAGTAACGTTATTATATTAAAAGAGAAGGTAATAAATATACGTTTTATCAAAATATAGAGCCGCGCAGTTTGATAAAAATAAATAAATAAGTAAAACTTGAGATAACATCAAGTTATTATTTTTCGTCGAGATAACATTGATGAGAAAATGTCAAAGAATCTGATGACGACTGCCGTCACCGTTCGAACGCAAGTCTGTCAGTGATGTATCCAAGTTCTGGAAACAAGAAGGCAAGAGAATAGCCTCCTTTCTGCGGAACTTGGGATATATTGCGCTCGAAGGCGTCCGCGTGTCTAATAGAATCGATGTTATGAAGTTGGTCGGCTCGTTCGATTTCTTCGACAGAATATTGGCATATTTCTTCGCTGCGCGAAGATGCGGAAGCGATTTTGAACGGTGGACAAAGAAAGAGGGCGCGCGAAAAGAGGAGAGAACAGAAAGAAATATAGATTAGAACGGGCGAAGTAATACGTTGGATGGTCGGAAGGGAGGGTTGGCCAACACTAGTTGGGTGGCGGAACTTTTACAGTTTTCCCAACGAGATTCAACCGCGGCTGCCAATTTGCGGTCGCGTAGAGCAGAAACTACGATTTCGCCGAGAGAAAGAACACGTAGACGAAGTATCCTTGTACGATTTTCATCTTGAGACACGCGTATAGTTCCGTAGATCTTTGCGACGGTTGGATTATTGCGTTCGAATCCCCCGGACTAAGTGGATTTGCAATGCAAACGTTATCATTATATATTGAACGAATGTCCGCTGGACAATTTTCAGCGAGCTTTAAACCACTGCAACGCGTATTTGCATTACACACATGTGATAAATAAATATTACCGCTCGTTTTTTAATTGCTACTTGAAGTGTTTCATGTTGGTATCGAAAATATTTCACGTCGATAATTCGGGATATATTAGTTTCTTCGATGATAACAATTGAAAATGAAGCAATACGTAGTTTCATTATATGATAACATTTTTATAAAAATATTCGCGATATTTTCTTACAACACGCGTCCTGTAATAATGCGAATTTTACGATAAAATCTACATTTCCGATTTTTTTCGCGATTTTTTTTTTTGTTATTGGACACGTTTAGTGTAATACATACATCTGTAGTTTTTTCCGGTGTAATTAGAGGAAAAAAAACGAGAGAATTGAAATTAATTTACAACTACGTGTGCGTTCGTGAATGTAATTTTTACGCATAACGCAACGAGTGAGTTGAAACAAAATGATGCCGCAAGAGATAGACATCGCGGGAGTACAAGCGACTCCCGGAGATTTTCTCCGGAGAAACGATACTGCTCTCTCTCTTCGGCTTTAGAACCGGCACCGGAATCCGTTTACAACGTTTCCAGGAAAGTCGTTTCACGCCGATATTTATGACACGACAAATCACATATCTTTTACGGCTGAAATTGCAACGCGGGAGAAACTAGGTGGCTTGTGCTCGCGCGTTATTAGCTCTGATAATATAAAATTCAGTTAAAATGTCTCGGCGCAATTTCGAAAACCACTTGCGCGTGGTCGTCGCGCGGAGATCATCGACGAAGACGCGGAGACGCGCGACGCGAAGAAGTTTCTAAACAATTTCGAAATAATATCCAAATCTCCGCGGAACGAAATTAAGAGAAGATGACGGACAAAAAGTTCTCCCGGCCTTTCTGCATGTAGGTCAACTTGCACGTTAACTTCGCTTCGGTTAAAATAACGAGTGACTCCGGAGAACGAGAACTTTTTTTTTGCCCCCCTCTAAAGTTAGTCATTGTTTCCTTCTTCGCAATAATCTCTTAATGCAAACAATGTGTCATAAAGTATAAAACGGCGGTTCGCGGAAATGTCAAAGATCCATTGTTCCCTTCATTTTTCGGCACTCATGTTATATTCACTATTTCGAGACTTGCTTCGGGGGATATTCAGGTTCCGTAAGAGAGTTCTTCAACTAGCGAACGAACGAACGAACGAACGAACGAACGAACGAACCGTTGTCGGCGGGCAACTCCGTCGACTGTCGCGATCTCGCGGGAGTTCAACAGCTACTCGCAGCACGTCTCGGAGAATCGATCGATCTTGTTCGACGCTCGTGATGTTACAATAGGTTACCGATACCGCAGAGAAGAAACACACCGGGCGATCACGCGTGAAACTCACAGAAACACGCGCAAGTTGTATAATTTTAAAAGCTTTGTTTCGAGAGCAAAGTCTCATCCACGCGCGTCTGTTTTATTTTACACGAGAATGACGTTGTTCATTTTATGACTCACGGTTTGATACGTTTACACGCAACTCTTCCCAATGTAATTATAATTTCGTGAGTTATACATTAGTGGGACAGTTTACAAAAGAAGCTTGTTTAACACCGACACCGTCAACAGTGTCAACTTCTCGGGAAAGGGTAAAGGAGAGGAAAAAAAATACTGTCGTGAGCGACATGCTTGACGTTGTTGCAACAGGAAAGAATGAAGCGGAAGCCCGCCGAACAGCGCGAATGTTGCGATCGATGATGGGGGTACACGGAAGAGAGAGTCAATGACGGAAGAGCGAGACGAGAAGGACGAAAGGGGATATGGTACTGTCGGATCATATGTTATTCCACTTGCGCAACTGACAACTAATTGCTATATATTTTTTTAATGGCGATAGGGCGCGAATTCTCGTATTCTGTACGTGGCCGAACAAAAGAGACCATTTATCAGCCGAGCGTTTTATTATGAATCTTCTTTTTTTTTTTTTGGTTTTGAAAGACGAGGAAAATAGAAATATCTGTCGGAGAATTTGTCGTTACGCTATATGATAATCTGTCGTGAACATTCCGAGATATATTTCGCGTGTCAGTTTTTTTAAACGCAAGATTTTGCAAACCCAACTCTGACTTTTGGAAAAGTATCGCGTCTGTGCATTTAAGCGCGCAAGCGTCAAACGCGTCGTCGACGAAACCAAAAGCTTTCTTCGCGTTTTCGAAACGAGACATCTTACATCCGTCAACTTGTTAAAGTCTTCGTGAATAGTTCATCGAAACGAAACTCGATCGAAAACTGCTCGATAGAAAATTTAAATTGGTAAATCGTACGATGAGCATACGAAACGGTGGAACGTTGATGCGAGCGAGTTGAGACTCCTTGCGTTTTCACCGAACTATCTTTTTACAATCGTCGTGACTGTTTACTTTCCGATGAGTGCGAATCTGCTCCCGAACAGGAAAAGAAGAATAATTCAATCTCCGCTCTTTTATGCAGCTTGGAAAGAGAAACTTCCACCTTGTGAAAGCCGCGGAGATTTTCTGCGCCAGAATTGCGGAATACGCAAACTATATATACACAGAGCAATCAATTTGCGGGAGGGGTGGTGAAAATGCCCCTCCGGAGTATTCTTCGTTATGCTTCACGAGTTCTCGCGACAATGAGAATCCTTCGAATTTATATTCGTGAGTTTCGATATCGAGACGTTCGCGCGACATCACGGGGTTGTTAACCCCACGATTCCACGTCGAAACATACAAGCTAACTTGTATGCGTATGTCGGAGTATCCGGAGCAGATTAGCTGCGATCACTATCAATCACCAATTGATTGGAGCGAAACTCTGGTTTGTCGTGCGCGTCCGATTTACGACGGACGCAAATTGTCGTAAAATCATCTCCTCCCCTCCCCCGTGCGTACGTTTATAATTACGTTATTATTTATGGATATAATGCGAGATCTCCGCGCATGTGTGATCGCATCACGGATATGTTCGAGAATTCGTTCGTGCGCATCCGTCGCACAATGAGCGTTCTCTCAGGAGAGAACATCATGAAACTGAGGTTTTTAATTAAAGTCATGTTCTTCTCTGGCGCACACAGAAGTTAGTCGGATTAACGAATTTATCGGCGATCCTATATTACGGGTAATCCACGGCGGACTCGTAAGTCTCTGTGCTAATGACATAATCTGAGGCATTAATAGATTCTTGGTTCGGTAAAGTGCAGTTTCCCAATTTCGGTTTTTCCAAAGCTAATGTTTCGGATGACATTTTACGATATAAAAATACGTTTGTTTTGCGAGCGCGCATAAAAAAAAAAAAAAAGAAAGAAACTCAACGATTGTTGATTTGTGTGACGTTATACATGTTTTTGCGATATTTTTCGCCCGTGTACGCGTGTGTTTACAAGCCGAATTGCCTGATCGATGTATTTCCCCGCGCGAGATACATTTAAACGTAACCCGCACGTAGATCAGACATGAAAATCCAGCGCGCGTGGGTAAACGGAAGAACAATGGGTTAGATATACTGCGATGAAGACGTATGCACGGAGCGGTGAAAGAAGAGTAAGAAAAACAAGAGAGGGAGTGAGAAATCTCGCAGACGTCTCTGCGTTCACGTGCAATCGAATCGCCGAAATGGTCTTTTTCTCGGTCACCTTTTGTTCGAACGTAGTTTATCAGCGAATACTTTAAAAGGTCGATCCGGGTCAACTCATTGCCATTTAAAGCAAGATAAATTAGAGGCGGTTCTGTATCCAGAGAGCGACTCTCTCGACAGTGTCAGGTACATACCAGATATTTAGCAAAAACATTTTGTCTCTCTCTCTCTCTTTCTCGTAGAACATTGAATTTATTCGTGAAGATTATCAAAAGCCCCGCTACGCGTAGGAGATTTACTTTTCTGGAGTGAAAATATCCTTCTGTTTATTTTTGACTTTAGTTTCATAAAACAATATTACGTGAAATTTGGAAAACTGTGTCGCATAAAATCCGCTTATTAAATAACGTCTTATACATATTAACGCGCTCAAATATTATATTCCCACGTTCATGAGATGAAATTGAAGCATCGTGTGTCCTAATCCAAGTGACTAACAATGCAACTTTGTCGACGAGACTACGTCAACTTCACTACAAGAACTTTCCCTTCCTCTAAGCGCATTAATGTAGATTAGTTCGAAGATGCTCCGACATCCTTGAAGCTATTTGAAAACAGATATTTACAGCTAATAATTAAAAAAAGATAGAGAAAATAAATATTTGAACGGTTAAATAAACTATTTTTATAAAGAAGATAAATATTTTGAGAAGAGTATGTATAAAAAACAAATGTACTTAAATAAATATTCTAAATATTCTAAAACGGAAACGTGTGTGTAATATTGTGTGCGGTGCAGTTTTCCATCGTGGTATAACCGAGTTGCGAATTATTAATGCGGAGTTCAAGAAAAAAAAAACAGCTTTTTTCATTCAGATTTACAGCACTCTAGAGCACTTCGCGATCTTCAAAAGACAAATTCCTTTCTGCGGCGTTTCCGGTTTATAATTATCCAAGCTATGTACAAGTTGACGAATTCTAATTACGACGCGACGTCGCCGTGTGTTGTTCTCATCCCGTCGTCGTCGTTCAATGTGGATTATATACGTAGGCACACGAACCACCCATGATGGAAACTGAACGCCTGGCTTGCGATCTCCGTCCCTTGTACCGAATCATTTACATAGGAAGACGGATAGGAACGGATCACTGATCGTGTCAACCATTATTCGTTGTGACACATGAAATCGATTAATAGGAAGCTGCAATGTTCGTTATCGGCAGATATGCATCATTCATTGAGATGGTGTGTATAGATTTTTTTTTTCAAAAGCGCGGATTCAGATGACGCTTTATTGAGTTGTCTCAAAAAAGAAGGACAAAATGTACACCAAACAATTTTGCGCATACGATATTTTAAGAGAATACGGCTAGCAGTAACAAAATTATACACTGTACATATTTTTTTTTTTTTTTAATGACAAATTTTGTCAATTTATTTGTATATAAAGCTGTTAGAAATTCCGCGTTGGCGACACCACCTATCACACCAACTGGCAACTGGTGGCAATAAGTAAAATCTTAAAAAACACAACACTCTATTTACCTATCATTAGCAAGTAGATTTATTTTACTTAACACATCGTAAATACGAATTTACTTTAATGTAACAAAGAGCTTGCAATTTATTGTCGTGAACAAGTGCATTCTAGCATTAAAAACTAATTTGACTTTAAATTAAATTTTATTTACAAAATTTATCTATATTTTTATAATGAAATAATGCATTGCACACATTATAATATAACCGACTCATTCTGTTTTATTTTTTTTTCTGAGCTGAAATTTGTCAACTTAATAAATATTGAAATAATAAATGTAAAATTACTAAATTTGTCAAGAGTCTATTTATAATGGAGTTGATTTTATTTATTTTATTTATTCTATTTTTGTAACATATTATCTACGTCGCTTGCAGACCTCATAAAAGTTAAAGAATTCCGTAGTGTGTATGTATGTGTGCGTGTGTTCTACTTGAATGAATTATTGTTATCACTCACCGGTAAAATCTAATAATTTTAATATTATAATAAGTCTTGCGACAAGGATAACAAAACCGAACTTTGTAGCACAAAGCAGATAATACTCCTCTGGTTGATACAGCACGGGCGGCTGGCGACTGACTGCTGTAGAGTTTGAAAGCTCGCAATTCTCAGGGCGACCTCTACGACTACCACGTGCTTGCAGTGAACATGCACAGGCGCTCTCGCAATACGCCTATGCACTTTGACCTAAAAAAAAAAAAAAGCACAAGGCTCTCAAAATTGTAATCGGTACAATCTGCTCATTAAAGTTCATTATAGCTAAACGTAGAAAAACATTCTTAAGACAGCATAAAAATATGTAACAAAAACACACCTAAAATTTTTTCATCCTAAAAAGAGTTACACACAAAACTGTATATGATCGATAGACGCGAATATAAAATTTTAAACGCGTTTTTTCTACAATCGAGATTTTCAAAACTCGTAACCACCATATCTCGAAACAATCGGTTTGACCAGTTTGTAGTTTTACACACTGTATCTAGACACAAAAAACTAGTCCTTGACATGGGATTTTTTTAGTCCGATACGTAGTGTTTTGTTCAACAAACGAACCAAGATTTTTACTGAAAAAAACTGCTATATTGACTTTGAATCGTTTTAGTCAAACGTGATAGTTTGAAAAATAGCTAAGTCAAGAATTAGATTTATATTACCACTTTACAAAGCTTGTCTCTCATTTTGCTTTTGGATGAGTCACGTAAAAATAGCGGTGGTTAAGGGCAAATGGCGTTTTCAAAAACATGATTTACAAAATATTTCATAAGACGCCGCAATTTTGTAATTTTTGTTTTTAAATTTAAATTTTAAAAAAACTATGATCTCTCTTGAAAATGAAACGAACATGATCTCAATATCTTTTGTCGTTTTTACAAAAAACATTGTGTGTTTTCAATGTAAAAAATATTTAATGCAAAAATACTTGGCACAGTTGCACCAAGAAGTTTGTATCTCCATCTAGTAAACGACACGTGAAAAGTACATTTTCCCACCCTTCGGCCTGTCTAGCCCAGACGACGAAAAATCTTATAATCGCTTTTCCGTATATTTCAGGAGTATGTATTGAAATAACTTCCGTTCAGAGAACATGTACAAGAAAAATTTAAAACTACTTCTTTTATTAATTTTTTTAACTCGAGTTGATTGGGACCAAAAGGAAGTCGATCGGTTCAGTAATTGCTGAGATATTGAAAAATCTTAACTTTGTTGGATTATCCGACTCGTGTAAATGAATCATTGATCATAATCCGGTCTCACGAACTTGACGCGAGACATTACTCAGTTCCTTTTGATAAGAAATTATTTCTAAGTATTTATGTTAAGATAAGATAGTTCTCTTCCACTTCCACTCTCCCGTGATTGTTGTATATATATATATTTGTTGACCAATTTTCACGCATTCAATGGTATTTTTACGTCAGTTTTAGATTTATACATAAGATTCCAGATTAGTAGCATATCCGAATTCTTGTTTTTTTGATACTTCATGTGTGTGAAATCTGTGTAACCTCCTGTAATACGCGATATTTAGTAAAATAAAAAATATTCATAGATAAAGTGTTCAAGAATAAAGAACTATCGAACAGAAAGAAATATGTGTGAGTTTAAACTAATTTTTTAAATAACAATATTATATACAATTCAATAAAAAATATTATCTTTTCAACACCGATTTTCTAATAACATCTTTTGAACATTGATTGTATATAATATTACAAACGTAACTCGCGAATTTAACACGAATTTATAATATTATTGTGTGTGTGTGTTTTGTCTTTGTGGTGGTTGCCTCGAACTGTCACATATTTTTTATTATTTATATAAGTTAAATAAATTGATATTAGACACATAAATTTTTAGCTGTCGAAATGCAAGTTTAAAACGTGAAACTGTTTCCCGTTTCTTTTCTGATATCTCGACAGCTGTTGGAAATACAAAAGACCTTTTAAACAAAGCGTCTATAGCTTTTGTATAAAATACAATAGTTCACATATAAGCAAAAAACCGTTTTAAACAATCAATAAAATAACATACCAGGCTTAATTGTTGTCTATTAATTTTAACTAATCTATTATGCGACGTCTCCAAATCGGAGATTCAACGAATCGGTTAAAGTAAGACGCAAAGAACTAATCAAAATATAAAATATTACTGTTTACAGATGTGTTTCTCGTTCTTATTGTTCTTCTGTTTATTGTAATTATTTACGGCTTCGACAAGAAAGAATGTCTCAAACTAAAACGAAATTTCCAATTTGCTGCCTCCCTGCCGGGCCGACCAATGTTATTATCTATCTTCGACACTATACTAATCGCTTGTAACTACACAGGTGAGTAGAACGTATTTTCTTTCTGTCCGAGATAAATCGACGAAATAATAGATCTGCTTTGTTTAAAAATGTGTATGACTTTATATACAATTATGTATGTACATAACTTTGCAGAATTAATGGACTATGTACTAGCGCATACCATGAAATACGACAGTCCGAGTCGTTTTATCTTTGGACCATATATATACATATTACTCACAAAACCTGAAGATTATAAGGTATATTTTTTTAGTATAAGAAACAATTTATGTTTTCTTACGGCATTGTAATATAATTAAATTTGATATACAGCTCGTGCTGATGAACGTAAATGGCGCTTACAAAAGCTCAGTAACCAAGATGTGGAAGGTGTTTCTTGGTGACGGGATTATTAGGACTTCAGGTATATATATATATATATATATACATTTATATTTAAAAACCAACGCAATATTATATATATTATATGATTCACTCAAGCTAGACGTGCACATGCAATTTTTTATCGCGCAAGCATTTACATAATTGCAAAAACATACAATCCTTAATATAAGCACGCGCATTAAAAAACATTTGTAGCGATAAAAAAACGAAATGAGTGGTTTTATTCTTCAAGCAAAGCGATTGTCGCGAGATGAAATAAATCACATTAGTGTATAAATAAACCGCGCACTTGCTTCGGGTTTTTTGACCGACAAGTTAATTAAATCAACGCTCAAGTACGCGATTCGCAATCTACAGATTTTACAATAAAATACTTTGTATAATTGCAATGTCTGCAAAATGTTCGTAAGATGTTCTTCTATTAATCACTATGTTGTTTATATAAAATTGTCTGTTTAAATTATCTCTTCAGTAAAAAAGAGTGAAGCGGACGCGATATATTTTTCTCTTCACTATGCTTTTTGAGAGCACAGTAGCAACTTCACGTGTCTCTGCAACGTTCAATTTTAAAAAATTGCCAAAATTCCGACATTCGATCGCGACGAAAAATAGCATGTGTACCTATCCTTTCACTATAAAAATCTTTAATACAGGTGCGAGTCACAAAATTCGACGAAAATCGATACAATCAACATTAAACATGAAGTATTTAAATGAATACGTAACTCTATTCGATAATTATAGCAACTACTGTGTGAACTGTATAAAAAAAGAAACCGAAGGTCATACATTTGATATTAAACCGTATATAGCGCGTTACGCAGCCGACATATATTTAGGTGAGAATTGTAAAAGTTATATCCACCTTAAAAAAGTGCGTTAAGAAAATTTACCACCTGTTACTTTATAGCAACAATTGTGGGTATTCAAGGAACAGCATATAAGGGCGAATATGACGAGTTGTGCTGCTGGCAAGAAAAGTACGTAAGAAAACAACTACAGCGATTTGATATTTACATTAATATTCCGCACTTCTTTCAGACTGATGAAACAGATTTTCAGTAGAATGCTAAAGCCATGGTTATATCCGGAATCCATTTTCTCTCTGACTGAAAACGCAAAACAAACGCGTATTGCTACAAAGATCGTACAAGATTTTTTTCACAGTGTAAATATCAAAGATTTCGTATACATATATAACTACTTTATTATATATTTATAATAAACAAATAAAATTATTGTTATGGATTATTCGTTTATAAACAATGTACAAGAATGTGGACAATTTTAGGCAAATTTGAGAGCTAAATTATCAAGTGTTCGTATAAGTAAACAGTCTTTCTCTTTATTAACTTCACACACGTATTTTTCGTACAACACCTTGAGATCAGAAAGACCCCAGGCAGTCTTTTTCTTCACGGTGTTCGAGAAAATTACCATATTGTAATTTGATCTATTACTGATAAAGATCCAATCTCAAGATTGAAACGTGTGAACATTATTAATCCTGGATACACATCCCGGTATCTACAGTATAATTTGATCTTTTATCGACAAGGATCCAATCTCAGGATCAAAACATTTGACCGTTATTATTATCATAATAAAGAGAAAGAAATTTTAACACGAACACCTGGTCCTTTATGTCTCGTGTCGGCTCTAATCATCTGTTTAATCCATGTGTAGATAATGTCAACGAAAAACAATTTGACATATGGTACTGAGTACGAATTCTTCGAAGATCAACAACGATCTCAAGCATCGAACTCCGTTTTCAGCAATTATTTGAACCGTTTGAAGCAACAATATTACGACAATAAGGAGAAAAATTCTGAAGTGAGCGAGAAAGACTTCGTGGACGATATTTGTAATTTATACGCTGCTGTAATGTCCCTTTTTTATCATATAGATAGCAGTTATATTTTTTATTTGCATTATAGATCAGTATGTTTTACAGATTCAAAATACCGTTATGGAATTGACGTCCTTTGTGTTACTTATGTTGAGTATGCACTCGGAAGTTCAAGTAAGTGAAATATACGATACAATCGATTGCGATATAATAGATACATCGTAACAGAACGGCTTCTAGAGTTTGCGCGTGTAAAGTATCCTTATTTCTCATTTATGTATGCTATAAAACGAAAAGAAAATGATATTAGATGTGAATTTCTATGCTGTATCGATCTATATATATTATGTATATACAAGATATCTAACAAATTTTTACACAGATAGAGTGTAAAGATATAGATTAGGTCAATCTGAACAGAAAGGTCATTTATCATTTAGCAATATTCAATTTATTGAGTTATTAATTAATTAATGTGAGCCAATGAGCGATGATCCGGATTCTGTAAGCGTGTATAAAATGTTCAGTTGTAAGGAAAACTAGTTTATCTCATGCAATGTTCTAGCAACGAGATTCGGAGCAAACATACCAGCGGTGTGTGTTACAGCTTCTTGCGATCAGCTGATTGTCACAACTGAAAATCATACATGGCTACAGAATCTGGACCATTGGTTCCGCTTACTGGTTCACATTAATTAATTAATAAATCAATAAATATTTTGTAAAAGGAACTCTTCTGTTCAAATTGACTCAACACACTTCGGCTATGTCAGTTAATTTTGCTGAAAGAATAACAACTGATTCTCACGAGTATCTTAGCTATTTTTATATAATTTGTTTACTATATCTCTTTCAGGAAAAATTGCGACAAGAAATTTTATTAACATTTGGCACCGACAAGGTGGATGCTAAACGTCTCGCAAATATGCGATATCTCCAGATGGTAATCCAAGAGACATTAAGATTGTTTCCCACATCGCCTATAATTTTGCGACAACTCACAGGAGACGTAGAACTAGGTACTTGTATAATACAAGAGTGAAAGATGCCAGTTTTATTTTGTGATGTAACTGTTTTCTCTTGACTTCTCTCTTAAATCGCTAAAAAGACAACTGATTTTAGAATCTTGCACTCTTCCGAACGGAAGCTACATCATGATACCAGTTTTTGCTATTCATCGTAATCCCGAATATTGGCACGATCCCGAGAAGTTTCTTCCCGAACGATTTTCTCCGGAAAATTCGTCAAGCCGTCCCCGGTACGCTTACGTACCATTTGGCATAGGATCCAGAAGTTGCTTAGGTAAACATGTAATGAAAAAATGAAATTAGTCATTTACTTTAAAATTTTCGTAAGTTAAATTTTATTAAATGTAATAGTATTTTGTAATTACATCTTATGCATTACTTTTGCTATGCTTTTATTTCACAAGCATTTATCTCAATATCTTTCTACGTTTGAAATATATCTACGTTTTTATTATAATTTTTAATTTTTAATTTGTTTATTTACGATTTAAATTTATTTTTAGGTCAAAGGTATACGTCTCTATCTGTAGCAACAATAATCGTTAATTTAGTGCGGCAATTTCGTTTTGTGTCCACTAAAAAAAATGTAAATGACATAAAATTAACTATTGATATTCTATTGCGCTCTCGAGACGGTGCTGAAGTATCTGTGTTTCACATATAAGTTTACTTTACTTATACTTTGTATATGTGACAATATCGTAACCATGTTATATTTAACTATATACAAGCTGCCTCAAACATATCATATTTTAATTAAATAATATAATACGTTTTAAAAGTAATAAGAAGTTGTACAATTAATTATATAAAAATAAAAAGAAGGAATTCTTTTGTGCAAATATAACATTGTTACACACAATTTTGGAAACTCTCTTTTGTTGCAATTCTACGAAGAGCAATTTTTTTTTAAGATTAACAAAGAGTTCAAAGAAATAATAAAATAGAGAATATCCAGAGAGCAAAGAATTTATTTGGAAGATAAAATTTTAGCAAGGGAATCCTAATGTTCGTGAGAAATAACAAGTCACATGTACTAACACTCGATAAAAGAAAAATTTGTAGAAATTAGATCAGTTCTCTTATATTTTTTTTATGTTCAGAAGAGAACTCTTAAAAATTAAAGGGCGAGACACTCGAGGGTCGTGGATACACGTGACCTCGTTTCAAACAAGATCAGTAAACATTTAAAATTTCTTAAACAACGAGGCATTCGGTGAGATCACCGATGATTGAATCTTTCGCGTAAAAAAAAATTAACGAATAAGAGATCATAGATTCGGCAGAAAAATGTGGTGTAGAGCTTCCGAAAAATATCGAATAAAGAGAGAGAGAGAGAGAAAGACACTTTAGTGACCCCTTACATAATTTAATACATTTAGAAACTTACATATGAAATATGTATATACATGTATAATCAGAATACTGCTTTTAATTATTTTTCATAGACGTGCTTCTTGATGCAATTTTTCTTTCGTTGTCTGCGATTTTATTGCTGGATCAATTTTTTCGTGGCATGAAAGAATGTTCTTAATTAAAACGGATTTTCAAATTTTTTATTTCCTTGCCTAGACCGCCGTTGTTAGTATGTGCTTATGACATGTCACAAGTTGCTTGTTATCGTAAAAATGAGTAAAACATGTATTTCCTATCAAATATATAATGTATTTGCTTATTAAAATGGAATATGTAGAGGAGGATAATGTGGTTCTTGCAGATAATATGATATATCTCCCTCAATATCTCCGCTATTATAACAGATGATGAATTTTTTTTATTCGCCTCCTCTTTTGTTTTTTGTCTTTTACAATTCTTTTGTCTTTTACAATTCTGTGTGAGAGAACAAACTAATGTTTTGTAAAACCATACACTTTGTGCGCGGATTACTTAGATCATTTAATACAGCACATTGCAAAATACATAGCACCAAGTCGCATGATGGTTGGATCCAGATATATTTGTAGTGCTTGCAAAGCTCGAAGATTATAAGGTTAGTTAGTTTCATACGAGGATAGAGATACCATCTTACCTCTGTTCTCTTGCATGAACTTTTTAAAGTTTAACGAAACTAAATTCTAATTTTAATATCTGAAGATACGGTCTGGCAAAGAGACAGATACGTGATGTTATTTTTATTAGATCGTGAAAAAGAAGTATATCCAAGTAATTTCGTTAGATTAAAAAAAGGCTTTTGGCCGCGTAACTTTTTTGACAAATTTCACGAACAAAATTAAAAGTATTCAAATTAAAAAACAGTCTACCGTGATCTTTTTGAAATTTAGCATCTCTTAAAGAAAATGGACAAGTTGTACCATTACAGATCGGTGACCTGTTTAAACTACTTTTGTGTTTAATTCTTTAATGAGCTCGAATAAATTACGACTGTGTAATTGTTTTTAGAACGCCTAAAGAAATTAAAGTTGCTGCACCAAACTTTATTGAAACAAGCTTAAGTCTGCGTTGATATGAAAATTATCACGAAGAAATGTTTTGAGCGTGATACGCATCTTGTCTGTTGTAAAGTAACGCTTATTAACCGCAAGAAAGCTTAGATGGTTCACAATATTTCTTTCCTTATATAAAAACAATTATTATTGCGTCAACGTAATCAACTTGATGTACACAGGTTGTCCTTACAAACGCGCATAATGGAGTATAAGAATTCGGTAGGAAAATATATCTTGGTGAGGGAATTCTTAGAGTTTCAGGTACACTGTATTATATGTTTACAAATGACAAAAATAAATATATTCAGTAAAACAGAGATGCCAAATGGACATTTTCATTAGCTGTAATATTTTATTCGACAGACGCAACCCATAAACTTTGACGAAAACTGATCAGCCCATTCTGTTTTTGTCTACGCCACGCAACAACACTTCTTACGTTTTACATCGTCGATCACGGATGATCGATGCGGCCTGAACGGAAAGTTCATTGTCAGTCATCGATGCGGCGGAGGATATTCAGCTTGATAACTAATTGCAAATTAACAGTTTGGTCGAGAACTTCACGCGATATGTGATCACTCGTGGAAGATTCGCCAGAGTGTGAACGTGTTATGTAACCCTTTACAGTATGTCGCGTTCGCACGCTTCGTAATTCGACACCGTGTTCCGGCAACGCGCGGTCAGCAATTAATATACTACTCTCGAATCGCGAATCGCGACTGTACAGCCGGTTTCTATGTTCTGATAATGGTGTTTGCTATTTACCCCGATGATATTGGCAAAATCCAGAAGAATTTATTCCCGAACGGTATGCAACTCGGAAAATTGAGCCATCACCGTCATACTTACATGCCCTTCGGTGTAGGTCCTAGAGATTGCTTGGCAATGCTTGGAGATTACTAGCCGTTTTTACATACATGTAGATACACAACCGCGTTTTACATTTATTATAAATTTAATCACACGGGATTTACATATTGTTGAAAGAGCGTATACGCATGTCTGTCACATCTTCTTTCGCATCACGTTCTCGTTATACCGGTAATAATTTGAACACTTGCGCAAAGGCGCAGCAAGAAAAGTTAGTTACAATTTTTTCATTATAAAACTCGCGACTGAATTTAAATTCAAGAGACACTAGACGAATGGATTAGACTATCAGAGGACGACATCAAGTAGAAAAATCGACGCGATCGATACTGCGGCAACTTTACCAAGTGATTAAAAAGTAATAAAAAAAAAAAAAAAAGAAAAAAAAAGCAGAGTGAACAAAATAAGTGTGGAAATATGCCGAGGAAAAAAAATGTGCAGGTCAATTTAAAAGAGAAAATTGAAGAAACGTAAAATGAAATACTCCGTGTAACACACAAACAAATTTATCGCTCTTTAAACGTATAACTATATAGATGTGATTTTGCATTAAAACCGACGCGGTCGGGAAAAAAAAATCTTTTAAAAATCTTTTTACGTGACGTAATTACTGTCGCAAATGAATGAACGTCCTTCTTCGATGCCGTTAATTTTGCGATTTTGTCTTCGCTATTCTCGCTACGCGCGCACGCATATTAACGAAGTTGATACGCCATTTAACGAAGTTGAGAAAAAAGAGATGCGGGAATAGCGAAATAAGGAAAAGAGAGGAGAAAAGTTATGAACGCGAACGCTAACGCGGCATTGGTTCCATATACGCGCCGCTATAACTTAAAGCAAAAGGCAGTAGTTAGCAGCAGCAGTATTTCCCTGTCACCAGCAGCTACTCATATGGGCTGTTCATGTAGGGTATACGTGCACGTATAAACCCGCCATAAGCAGAGTGTACGATCACGTGTGCCGACACACATGTGTTCTCTCGAATCACGCACGTATATATATGTACGTACGTCTGACACTCGGTATCGGATGAAGAGGGGTCGTCGACGCATCGCGCGACCGACGAAAGGTTGATAGGTTGCGATGAGATTATCGCGACAAGATTACATCACACGGACGTTCACCCGCGAGAACATTTACGTTATTGCAACGCGCGTTTGTGCCATTATCACACACGCCGTACTCGCGCTTATCATTCGCTACCGTCTCCTGTAATTTCCATTTGAAGAAAAGCGTACGTTTGCATATGGAGTTTGTGTATATTTGACAAATATTAATATTAAAAGCCTTTTTAATTGAATAATAAAAAAAATACTAACTTTAGTGAAGATATTAATTTTTTTGTCTGTTTTTATTATTACTATTTTTTTTCTTGTTTCTCCTATCGTTTAACGATACACACACACACACATTCTCCCTACATAGAGAATAATAATTGTTTACTCGATGGTCCAGCCGATGGTTAGGAAAATCCTCACGGAATCGAACATCGTTCGCGCACGCACTTCACTCGAGCAGTCGAAAGTGGCATATAATGCGTTGACGAATCCACCGGTTTTCGAGATGAAAGCATTAATAACAAACTCTCGCGCACATCAAAGCATTTCGACAACGAATATTTTTCCAGTGATAAAACGGCAACCTGACATTGGAAGCGGATAATTTATCTCTCTCCGATACCGCGTATCCGCGTAGCGTCGTATATTGACGTCAAAAAAACAATTTTCGTGGGCAAATGAGTTTTCGATGGACGTGGAAATGAGAGAACCGGGAAAGGACACGGTTGCGGTAACACGTCGTTTTAGAATAGAGCCATAGAACCGACCGCAATCTGGCATGCGCAATGTGTGCAGACAGTATTGTTTGCCATTTTTCAGTCGTCGTTGTTGTTGTTTCTGTCTTTCCTTTTCGTCGAAATATATATGATGTAAAAACTGTTATTTTACTATATCACTGATAAATTAACTGCAAAGAGCGTAGTCTGTCTACGAAGGGTTAAATAAGAACATTTATTATTGTTTTATCGCTTGATCATATATATCTTTTTACAATTATATTTTCGTTAATAAAAGAAGCATAAAGAATAATGAATTTTAAACAGACTTGTGTATATACAGTAATCTCTCACACCGCACGCGCGGTCGCGCATATACACATATACACACATTTCTCAATAAATACGTTTGCGGTTTTACGCTCGATTTCAACGGACCGGAACATGCAATTGGACTTTATGTATTTGCACATCGAGTGTCTACTCTGCTTAATTAGATGCGAGAGCTTCGTTAAAAACGTCATTTGCCGCTGATAATTTGAGGTGTGCGCTTGACATGTACGACAAACAACGCGTACATATTCTGAGGTCTGGTGTTACAACTCACGCATCGCGGCTATCTCAAACAAAGCGAGTCAGTCGAATCGATCGAACTGATCATCCGAACGATAAGCTACTATTTTTTTTTTTTTTTTCGAAAATGCAACATATAAAATTGCTGTAATTCATAACATCTTTACTGCGTGTTTTTTTATCATCAAAATGTGATAAAATGTTTACATATGAAATTATATATAAAAATTGATAGTTTTATTTAACGTTGATACGTTGAAGATACACATTGGATTGCGCGTTAAAATGTTTAAATTCAATGCGTTTGTCGATCGATGTAACATATATTTTCCATTTGCTGTCTAAACACAATAAAGAGCGTTCTATATTGATTTTATAATGTTTTACACACAGTTTTCGATGAATTATCAAAAATACACAGACATATAATGTTTGACAGCTGCTAAAGCTGTAAATAAATAATTAAAATATCCGTTGTTTATGTTTTCCTGTAGTCGATATATGTCTCCTTTACCTAACAAACATTTATCGGTCCACGGTAAGAGCACATGATGTGCGCTGTGGAATCAAAATAAGATAATTTAGAGAATCGATTTATTTTATAAAGATAAAAACTTATGTATTTTCTAATATGTCACATGTTGGTATATTTCATAGAGTATAGAAATAAACTTTTTGTTTATAATAAAAAAATCTACAGTTGTAAATGTAGATGTTTTTCTAGACATACAATCTAAATTTTTGAAATATAAAGTGTTTATTTATTATTCTTTATTGTAATAAATGTACATATTAGATTCCATTATTGTATATACCACACTCTCTATTAGTGCTTTCTATTGTTACTACTAATTATAATTAAACTATTTTTTATTCAGAGTAAACGAATGTATAATCAATTAAACGCTATCAAATTATAGAGTTATATTGATCAATATATTAATTATAATATCTTATAATTAATTTATATAAGGAAAAGCACATATGTAAAGAAATTTAATGATTTGTAAAGAAATAAATATGTGCAAAGATGTAAAAAATATGTGAAAAATATAAATAATATGTAAAGAAAGTATATTCGAGAATATGTGTGTTTGAAATGTAGATTAGAAGAACAGGGTTTGGATTAAGAAATATATTCCTGAATAAAGAGAGCACACAGAGAGAATTTTTAACTAACCAAAACCTCGTTTAACCTCGTCGTGAATAAATTGAGAAATAAGACATCACACAGCCATCGGATAAAAATTCAGATTGCCTGCCTTATCGCATTACAGCACTTATTTCCGTTTATTAGAAAAATCACTACACGAATGAACCAAGGTAAAGGAACTTAAAAAGCTTCGAGCCACGGTTTGTGCAACCCGGTCTGCATAAATGAGAAATAAAAAGCTCCCGAGACGCAAGAGACTACAACGAGGAAATGTCAAGAAAACCGAAAAAATTTCACGACGATTCTTCACGTATTGTTCGTCTACAATTTTGTGCGATGTTCTTAACAAAATCAATGCGACTCCGGTCTTCGGAAGTCTGGACAACAGCCAGATCTTGATTTCGCTTCGAGGAGTACGGTGAATGCCGCTTCGATTTTACACGCCGCAAATTCACCAAAGCTTTTACTTTACGACGAAATAAAAACTGCCGGACCGCGGCCAAAGTGATCACCGGCAGATTTGTACAGAAGAGTCGCGACACACGAACAATCGATCTTATGTTTTAAAGATGAGCGAATCATAACCGTACGTATTTCTATACATGTATATACATATGTATATATAATGTAATAACAAAACAGTAATCCTTCTTGTTTATGACGATGCGATAAATTTGTGTGTGCATGAAATTTAAGATTTCTCAAGAAGCTTCGTCGTCGAGCTTGAAGCACATAGTTATAGACTAAAGGTAGCTCTTGAGTCCTCGGTATAATAAGAAACTCGAGACTGAATAATGTCCAGTTATATTTCTCGGACTTCACGACGGCCGAAACTCTTTTAACCTATCTCTTTTTTTTCTTCGGGGCTTTTCCTTTTCTCTCTCTCTCTCTCTCTCTCTCTCTCTCTCTCTCTCTGTGTTAGGAATATAGCTTGAGTGTTTCGAGAACCTAATAAAACTCGATGAATTATTGAATCTTCGATTCACGAGCACGTGTTGTGCGCGATCGTTCATTAATTCGAAATCTCCTTCTACGATCGTAATTAATTCAAGAAGATTTTCACGAAAACTATCAAACAATATTTATAGAAAATATATTTCACTTTTTTATTTTCTTTACAAATTTTAGCTCAACGTAAAATCTTATCTCGCGTCGGAAAGTAAAATAAAAAGTGTTCAAACTTTTTCCTTAAAAAAATAAACAAGATAAACATCCTGACTTGATTCGGGAAAGCTGTATCGCTTGAAAATTACGACACTTTCCACCCTCTCCGCCGTTATGCATGTGTAACTTCCGTGAGAGTTCCGCTTTGGGTTTTCCAAATAGAGAATAAATTCGTCGCACTGGGGAATACAGAATACGACGCCGAGCGATATCTGATAATAAGTGAAAAAAAGCGCAGAATCAGAGAAAAGACAATACTATAGGAATATCTTTTTTTTTCACAGAATATGCGCTCGCACATGCACACACACACACACACACACATACGTTTTTTTTTTATTAAAATATTGTGACTAAAAGAGAAGATATCGTGCGAGCGTTGCTCTCGGACCTTCGCGCAGAGAACAAATATCGGCACAATTTTCCGGGGACTTTATTATATAAGTGTACACAATTGTGAGCGCAGAGTTCAAAGATTTTCTCTTCGATATTTTACAATATATATACATATATAGCAATCGGAAAAATTTATGTCTATTTCTAACGTATAACATATTTAAAAAAAATCGTTACACGTACGTGCACGAGTGCAAAATAAATTAAAACAACTTTTTTCTATAAATCTGCAAATACATGTACTCATATACAATATATCGAGACATTTAATAAACTGAGCATGAAACTTTATTTATAATAAACTTTCATTTAATTGACAGCAATAGTGTTTGCAATCGATTGTGGATTATTTTCAACACCGCGTACGTTCTCATATTGCATTCTTTCAAACCGGTTTAAATTAATATCTTTTATATAGTGATGTTTTAGATTTTTAAACACGTTGGACTTCCAAATTTTCCTCTCTGTGTTTTGTACACGTACTAATTTGCAGCCGAGCTCGGTCGAAAACCGCACTACTCTTTGCATTTTCGAGGCTTTCTACGCAGACCGCACGACGCGTAAAGTCGTGCTGTAATTCAACCGAAGTTCCCTAATTAATCAGACCTCAATTGTTCAACGAAGATACGGACGGTTATAGCACGAAAGGAGAAACGAACAGTATCAGTAAGGGTAGAAACATCGAAGAGAAAGAAAGAAAGAGAAACGCGCGTGAGAGCGGAACGGAGCTAGTCACGTCGAAGTCGATCGACGAACGAGTTGCCCGATTTCTCTCGAAATTACGTTTCGCGTTCTAGTTTCGCATGCACGCGGATGGTAACAATGACGAGGAAAGAAATTAACTGTCTCTTCGCGTTGTTGAAAATCTCTGATATTTGAAAACGCGCGTTTTTCGTTTTTCTATCGACGAACACGCGATAAATTTGGTTTCCGTCTTCGTTTTTGATAAAACGAAACTTTTAGCGTAAATATAAGAAAACCGAAATATATTTATCATCACGTAATTGTCACACATCCCGGCGCGCCTTCACACAATCACCGAATTGATCGAGCCGCGCGTGCAACAACAATTTATATAAGTCAGAGAATTTAACTGCCGGACTTGTCAGCGAAATGTCACGTGGAAACATTGTCTTGGGACACTTCCCAGTTATCGGGCTGTCGTGAGAAATACAACGGACGCGGTAGAAAATGTTGCAGCCGCGGATGGTGAGAGAGAATCCGTGGCTTTATCATCTCATTGTTGCGCGGGGTCTTCTTTATTTTTATACACATGTAAACGAGGTCATCGATTTACAAATTCCTTTGTTACACGTTGACGCCCGAGTTGGGACGCCGCGGAGGGCATCCCAGGTTTGCGGAGAAAGAACGGGTGTAGCCAGATTCTCATAATTTGTATGCGCCGAAGATGCGCCAAGCAGCGCGAATAGGATGAGACACAGATAGACCCAACTACATCCACATTCTTACTGCGGCATACCGTAGCTACTATTGGAATGCCATATTGGAAATTTTGCCTAACTTCACACGCTTCGTATGTTCGTTCTAGCGCAAGGAAATGTAACTTCGACAATTTCAAATACTTGGCGAAGATATCTGTCCATTGAAACAATATTTTCAAATCTTTTATCTAAGATTGTGCACTATGTACGTGTATATTATATGTATGTACGTACACAAGCATGCAAATAATTGTTGTTTGTCATTCTTCTTTTCGACCGCTTATTGACAATCGTCTTTTACTGCAAATCTGTTGTTTGCTTTCCCGTATTTCGCTCTGTCTCTCCCGTGGGACATGTACGGAATTATTATACTTGCGGTTTCATGAGATTCCTTCGTCCCGTTTTCCTTGGACCAGATCAAACCAGAGATTTTATCTGATTACTTTTTTACCCAGTGCGCGAGCAAATCCCGTACATGTCTTTACTTTATTCTTTTATCTCGGACCAATTATTATAATAATAATGATATAACAATACGAACGAGTGGATTTTTTTTTTTTTTTTACCAAGAAAAATCTGCTAAAATTGTTCTGAATTTTTGCACTCACATATTTCGTTTTTCTCTTCACTTCTGCCGGAAGTAAAAGACTCGAACTGATAACGACCTTTATTTAAAAGCTCGAGAATGAAAGTTTGATAGAAGTCAGAACTTTCTTATCGAGATAAAATTTATTCAATCTTGAGAGTACTCGAAGAGGCTATCGATCCGTCGTATTCAATGGGTAGCAATTGTTTATTTTACTTGCTAGTGTACTTAGAAAGAGGGAAGGGAGAGGTGATTGAAGTGAGATTCCAAAAGTTAACCAGCTGCTTTAGTTGATTGATAAAATTTTCCATTATGAAATTTCAATAATACACGGAGAAAAGTTTGCTCTAAATTAGACAACGAGTGAATCGTCTTTTCGATAAGCGTGACAGTAAATTTTATTTCCGGTTGTTAATTACAATAAAAAAAATAAAAATAAATTTGCACGAAAAGAGATGTAAAATATTTTACACAGATCTTTCATGTTACTCGTACGAAGTCTTCATCCAATATTGTTTTAATTACTTACGGAATGCTATGAATATAAGCAAAGATATTACATAGAAAAGTTTAATAATTTTCTCAAACTCACTCATACACACACACAAACACTGCAGATAGGATGCGTTTATCTCATTATTTAATAGCTTCTAAGAAAGTTTCTGTGCTTGTAACATTGTAACAGGGACTGCTTGAAATTGCTTACATTCCGAAGTGACTTTACTCCACGTAATGTTCACTTCAGATTCAGCACCTTTCCGAGCAATCCGACTCCGACCCTGCTCCAATAACGCGGAATTTAAAACTCTGGAATAGACTCAACCGTCGTAAATTTATCGATGCAGTCCCGCACTTTCGTTCGATTCGCACGATTAAGTTCTCTTTCGGCTTTTGGTATATTCAAATTAAGTGACATAACAGCGTACAGATATTTGTCTATATTGTGTGTGTGTGTATATATTTATATTACACATAATATACACACAATATATTACACACACATATAGTTTTATAACTGCAATTACTTGATTGTATTAATTAGTTATTATTTTTATAATTATTTCTTTTGAGTCGTGATTCACTTGAGAAGTTCAGATTCAGAATCGTGCTGCGAAGCAATAAGTAAAAGAAAATCTCATATATTACAAATATTATTCTCGAGTTTTTTTTCACGATAATATGTACGTAATATTTTTTACGATAATACATACCTAGAGAAAATAAAGATGCCGCGAAATATTAAAGTGGAAAAATGCATAAGAACAGCCGCGAGACGACGTTCGTTATGAACGGTGAGTTAAAGACGGTGAAAATGAAATTTCTACTTTATTTCTCACGGTAACGTTTATCGAGAAGTTTAAAACTTCATTCTTTGCAAAAACCGTAGCTTTGCGTCAGATAGAATTTCTTGCAATTTGAATCAAGTGCGCGCTCGAGTCCTTTACGGCCACGAATGGAATATTTACAATGCTTTCTTAACTGCTTTCATCAGCGCGTTTCTCTCTAAGCCATAATTCATTCAACATTAATTCCTTAACATTCTTCACGCGCCACAACTATTTAGCGAACAATTGAAATCACGACCGCGACTCTCTCTCTCTCTCTCTCTCTCTTGTTTTCCACCGTTTGACGACGCGCGATTTGAAAACTCGTGTTCAAGTCACTGGAAATTTATAGGCGCCAAACTCGCCTCGCAAAGAGGATCCCGCCGTCGTCGCCGCTTCACCAGAAGTTCCGACCCGTTTTCTCATCCCTTATTCACCTGCGGTCGAGCGTACTCTTTCTCGGAGGTTGAAGCGTGTATAGCCACGAGGGGGTAGTTCCTCGAAATATCGCACGAACGACCATAGCACCTAGAAAAGCAGGGGTAGGGAGGAGAAAACGGGCACGCTTATTACGTGCGCTGGAAGCAAATGAGAAGCTATCGCTGCACCTTCCAAATCGGATTCTCATTAAAGTCCCAGTTTCAACGGAAATCGCATTTTATTGGATCTTTGATTGACGAGATTACCGTTGAAACGCAAGCGCCGATACCAAACGCAGAAGTGTAATCGCCGTTAACCAATCACAATGATTCTCCCCTATTTGAAATATTTCTTACTTCTCTTTTTGCGTCGGAATAGCTTTCTTGTTATTAAATTGAACTGGCTTTTTCAATCAGCGAATTTTCCGAGTGTGTTTTGCGAAAAAAAAGCGAATTATCAGATATAAAACTGTCACATATTTCTTCACAAGTACAGTGTGAGTTGTTTGATAACCATGTTTATTACGTTAAATTCGCACACAAACTTGTTCTAAACTCGCGTTAAGAACCTATTAACATTTTTGTGCAGTTCAAAACTTTAGCTTCAATCGTTTAATTTGCAAAGCACTTAGAAACAATACAGTGTGATATAATAACGATGTGGGGGTATCTGCCATTGCTATTTAGATAGGTAGGTAATCACTTCCCGTCGTCGTATAACCGACGAGAGTAAATTACCTCCTCACCGCAATGCGCCATTATTTTGCTGGGATAGTAAAAATTAATCGGCTTAAACATTGAGTTGCGCCGCGAAAAACGAGCAGTTTGATAGGCAAAGCACTCGTCTTTATAAGCAAATTAACTCTCTAATTACTTCGCTCAAATTGCCTTTATAAATATTCCCATCTATACAACGCCATTTATTTTTCTCTTCCTCTTTTAGTATGTTTCAGTTTTACATTTAAGTCTTAATTAAGTGATAATTGTTATCAAAACATTTCGAGAATCGGAAAGCATCTTCAAACTCAATTGTTGTAAATATTTTAATGATAAAACACGAGAGATAAAACTTAATAATCTTTGAAATTAGCTTCATTATCTTAATTTAACTCTTTATCTCAATTTAATAAGGACACTAAACTTTTTTTATGTTAATAAATAACAATAAGTGTTTTAAATACGAGTATCTGAAAGAAAGAGAGAAAGAAAGAGAAAGAGAGAGAGAGAGAGAGAGAGAGAGAGAGAGGGAAATAGTATAATTTCAATCAAAGTGAAATCTAGAATCTATAAATGCCAGATTAAATTATGACTGAGTTTATTGATATCGCCCAATATTTCCTAACAATAAGCGTAAAGCTGATAAATTGCGCTTTAAATAATATCGAGTGCCGGGTGAAACAATGAAAATCGCAAATGAACGTTTTATGGGTTATACGCAAATTTAATGTCATATCATGTACACAGCTTCACCAAATAATATAGCTAACAACATGAAACGATATTGATCGGACATAAATAATACGCATGTACATACAAATACACGTCGATCGTGCGGGAGAGTGTTCGTGCATACGCGAATATCTAAAACCGAAGAAAAACAAATTCCACATATGGAAATCTATATGTGTATTGAAAGGTATATGTTTTTTTTTTGCGCTTACACACATCGTTTATAAAGTTAACGGATTAATTATGAGCTTGTTAACTAAGTCTCGCGTATATATTTTTCGCGCAGATCTCTCCAATAATAATTTATCGCAGATACATTTCAAAAATTCCAATTTTTTCATATATATTTATAAATTCTATTTACCGAATAAATAATAATAATAATATGTAAACAGTATAGATAGTTTGAAGTGAAATATTTCTCTTATTAATAATGTAATTTTATGATGCTTTTCTTTTTCCAACAACACAACTTTCTAAAAAACTACTTAAAAACGTCGTATTATCTTGTAAAGATATCTTTAGGATGTCTTTTGGTCTTTCTGTGCTGTTTGGGTCTTTCTCAAGATCCGCTAACAAAAATGCGAGACATTTTGACACAAATGTGCTTAAAATGTAAATAAGAATTTGTACATACGCCATGTAAAATACACCGGTTGTACTTAGCTGAAGCATCGATCAGAGATCGATTCGCAATCCGTTGGCTCGTATAAAGGATATAGAGTTCATATATCTCGTTGTCTTGGCCAAAGAGAGAGAGAGAGAGAGCAATAGAGAGGTGTGCCGGTAAAGGGAGAGCGCTTTTCGTGTTACGACATCCAGCTGCAGTCTGAGAAAAATGACCCGTCTCGTAGTTTCTCCCTCTCGTAACGAAAAATCCGTCCCCGACGATATATCAGATCGCGTCGAGTCTAAAACCGATGGTGCAACTTTTGTCCAATAACGCGATACGTAAACGTCCGTACATACACGGCCAGCGAAACACAACCGGAATAGATAGATATATTTGCGCGATAGCAGGACCCCGTCCCTCTTCCATCCCTAGATCCGCCTCTCTTTGTTTCTCTCGGTCCTTCGATCTTTACGCTAGAACAGTCAACGGCATTATTCTTTTGCGAATTGCCGATGCGTTTTAAAAGTGGCTCTTTGTCGTAACCAGGAACCACCGCGCGCTCACGATTCCGGGGTGCAAAACATTATAGAAAAATCGAGATAGAAGAACACAAGCAGAAAGCGCGCTCGGCAAGCTCCTTTTGGCTCGTCCAAACAGATCCGGATTGCCGCGCGAAAAAGTTTTGTATATAAATCTTTGTACATACATATAACTCTTTCCCAGAAATTTATAAAGAATTTTACTCTCTCTCTCTCTTTCGAAACTAAAAAGAAATAAAGAACACATATTTTGATATTTTGTATACAATTTTATATAAAAGTATCGTATGTTTCAAAAATTTTATTCGCGTTCACACATGAAAAGCGAAGTTTTTTGCTATTACACGACCGGCAAGAAACATTTGTCGGGTCTACTGAATTTTTGTTTCATCAACAAAACGTTTTTGTCGACGCAGAACAAAAACATCTCAATAAAGCTTAGCATACAGTAACTAATTTCTTGCTACTTTAACAAATTGTTTTTCGTGCATCAGTATTTTGTTCACGATAAAAATTATATTTTACGATCACACGTTACGATCACTTCAGTTGCCGCGTACGTAGTTACACAAATTTTACTTTCTCGGTGCAATTGTTTCACGTCAAAGCTCTTACAAGCTTGAAACATAAAAAAAAAAAACGTTGTAAGGAGCAAGCACCGGTAGCTGTAGGTGGCAATATCTTAGAACGTACGAGACGGTTACGTGTGCGAGTGTCACGACTTTAGAAGGAAGGCCGACCCTGTGGGACCGGTACATGCGAGAAAAAACCTATAATACGGCGCACACATCAAGCGTTTTTTTCTTTTCTTCCTTTTTTTTTCCTGTTGCGTCATATAACGTTCGGAAGGGAAAATGATATAGGTTAAAAGTACGTGAGGGAAATATTTTACGCGCGTCCCCGCGACCAGTCGGAAATACGGAGTACCGCTGTGAGTTCCTATTCTCGAGCGAAAACCGACAGACTCTCTGAGGCAAAGGAAAAAGATAGACTCTGGAAGCTAGATCGCGTTTTTACAAACAATTCTCCGGATAGACATATGGCGTGTATCGGGAGCCACAATGCGTGTTACACGAAAAGTTTATATAAAGTTGCATTCGGGGATTGTTAGATAACATAACCAGAAGAGAGAGAGAGAGACAAAGATGAAATAAAACTAAGCTAAATTAGCGGAAATAATGTTCAAAATGTTGTGTTGCGGTCATGTAAGACAATTTTTTTCTTTTTCCCGGAACTGGAAATTTTCAAGAAAGCTCAAAGACAAAACACAGATATGATTTCTACATATAAAAATACTTCTGTGCAGTATATTCGTGAAATTCTTTTCACAAACAGAAATGCGAGGAAAGACTGTAAAGTGTGAACGTCAAACTCAATGTATCAAAAAGGCACAGATCCTCCGGCTCGGAACCTCTCGGAACAATGTTGCGAGAATTACTGTATAGTAATATATAAAATACAAATAACAATGACACACGATGACATAACACTTAAGAAATATCCGTGAATATAAATATTGTTTACGAAAATTTGAACCATGTAGAAACGTGCAATCGCGAAAACACACATACGCACACACACACACACGCACGCACACTGTGTGTACTTTCGCGAAAACACACAACGGGTGCGAGAAAAAGATAAAAATGCGTGCCATATTTTTACGACTCTTCGTAATGTACGGGGCATATGGTACTGTCGAGGCTGTCGCCCCTTTTACAGCAGTGGCTTCTACTTCACCCTTCGCCGATTTCGATATTTCGGTATTCGAGTCACGCGCGCCAAAATCACCAGGTGATAAAAACTTGAATGAGGAACGAGTTGCAACGACTCCTCGGTACGTTGCAATACTTACAAATCCTTCTCGTCGTGCTCAAAGAGAAAAGACAAAAGAAAAATTTGAAAAACAACAAAATGAGAGAATTTTCGCGCGTTACACACTGTCATGTGTACATACTCGTGCGGAGGAATCTCGGAGGTAAAAGTAAGAAATATGTAATTTTTTTTTTTTTTTTTTTTGCAAAGCAGCGGTATTAAGTTGACAGAGAGCAAAGTTTTGTGAATGTAAAAAAGTCTTGTCAGTGCGAATGAACGTAAATACAATTTGTTTGTATTTCACTTTAACAGGAATGTTGGAAACTTTTTCTATTGACGAGTTTCATTTCCTTTCTCCGCGATGAATGACTTTTCTCCGATATATATTATTATGTCTATTGCTTCGTTCGACAAGATTTTTCGTTAAGAAACACGAGCTGACAATACGCATAATGCAATAATCCGCTTTCTCACGCACCGTTTATAGCACTCATATTCCCGCTCCATCGAGCATCTTTGTCGAAGTAACTCCGCAAGACGGGGCTCGACTGCCGTGAAACTCTCGCGCTCGCTTTAATGAGCTTACCTTGAAGGATTCTGACGGTGCGTCTCGACGGTGATACTTTTCCCGACGTCGAGAGCCACTCTCTCATAGGCTATTTTTTAAACTCTTGTAATCATTTTCATTTTATCCAGGCCGACTGTTTCCAGTCGTTTGAAATAACTGACATTTCATCACGGAACACCTGGACGGGAGCAAAAAAATAAAAAGGAATCACCGAGGCAATTAGAAACAAACAAACAAACAAATGATGACACACGCGAGATGAGAATTTTCACGAAATCAATTATATTTCTTGATTGCGCAAGAAAAATAAAAATTCTGTTTCATGAATCTTTACGATATTAGATTTGTTTACTTACAGATATCCAATAGCGCCCCAAGGTCCTCTGCATATCGATCAGGGCGCTTCTGCTCTGTCCGCCTCTTTAATACCGAAGAAAACGCGCGCTCGCAATAACTTGGGTAGCGGCTGCTCATTTCGCTCTGCTAAAACTTCGTTTTGAATTCTTTTACAAACTTTCCCGATCCCTCTGGCCAAAGGGAAACAGCCAGTCATACGGAACTGAATAAGTGCTACGCGACGATTCGGTTTCGCCGTAATCTGTCCGTCCGCTCACTGGACACGATCTGCGCAAGAGAGTTTGGTGAAAATATTTTACGTCGGATCCTTATTACGCGAGGGCGAGGGCGTTGTATGTATTCGCGCGAGATGTCACAGATGTACGTAATGCAACATGATAAAATTATGAATCAGTTATAAAAAAAAAAAGCGGAGACCGTATTAAATATTTTCACGATAATTATATCTGTGACCTGGTATTGACAGAATATTTCCTTTGATCTCGAGTACTCCGGTACTGGCACAAATGTAATCAAGCGACGAAGTTCCGGTCGACGTGAAATTGGATACTGGATCACGCTCGTCTTGTCGCCCAAGACGGGCTGCCGTCTCGCGACGTCTAACCGATCGATGAAGGTGCTCGCAAGCTGTCAGATCGCGATTCATCGCGAAAATTCTGTATTGACTTCTCAACAGGAAACTTGAGCATTTCGTGCAATATCGTTCGTGTTTGTAGTGGATCTTTGCCACCGAGTTAACGTTCTCCCCGCGTTGTTGCTTCTTCTTTCTTCGCTCTGCTCGCGAACGTCGTCGTCTGTAAATTCGTGACTTTCTCGTATATTCCGGCAAAGTCCTCGTGCCGGTGCTGTCGTCACTTTTAACTTCGAACACACATTCCGCGAGGATATCGACGATCGCAGATCGGCTTTGCGGATTTTGCGAAACGCAAGATCTAGCGCGCGTCTACATCCATATCGGTCTTATCGCCGATATTACATCTATACTGTTATCGGGCACTTGTGCCGACGCGCGACTAATAATTACCCTCAGATTAACTTTGTCTCCCATTGAAACTTTGTAATGACCCCCTCTCGATATGCTGACGCGTAGATTGTCGGGTATCGATAAAGTGTAACGTAACTGCTGACTGATCGTAGGACACGGTGGCGAACTCTCTCCTCGTGTTCCATGAACGGAAAGTCAACAAGATTGGGACAAAACCGTCTTCGAGAGCGATCGATACTCTTGACGACGGTTTCTCTCGGTTGTCAGCGTGCGTTGCGTCTTCGTATGAAAATTCATTGCCGGAAGACGATGCCACAGCCATGGCTGAATCGTCGCTTTCTTTCGTTCGTTCGATATATAGCTGCAATTCGTCTTCCGTCGTTCCATTCGCACTTGTTAATGATCCTTTTGTTATTTGAGAAAATAAAGCGATATCACGTGTCGCAGTATTTAACGTCAATTATATACACGGCGAAAATGTAACGATCAATTCTCTGTCGAGACGAAGCAACGTATCGATATTGTCGGCGCGACAGACATTTGCATCAAAAAACTGATTAAACGTTCAGTTTAAAAATTTTATTTTGATTGTAAAATCTTTATCGTCAGATACAGTTAAATATTAAAGGGTTATCGTACGAGCAATTTTGTTATTGTATCTGCAAAAGTAAGCAGTTTGCAACAACAACTCATTTTAACTGCTTACAAAATTAAACGCGCTTTTAATGAGTTTTGTGAAAAATTAAGATTCTTAACATAATGAAGAACATTTATCATATCGTAAAAAATAATACATTATATATCAATTCAATGCGATTAAAGAAACTAAGCAAAATGATTTTGACTACAAGCTTTTGAATACAAATACTCTACTGTGCGGTGTACGAATATCTCGTTGACCTCGTGTTCGATGTTGTTCTAACGAGCAATCGATCGTGTTCTCTTACGACCGGATCGTTCAGCATCTCGTGGTGTCGACCGTCGTAATTCACAACCAAGTATCGTACACTTTACCCGCGGCAAACGCTTCCGTCGTCAATGAATTGTTTCCGTTAGAGAAGAAAGACAAAACCGAGAATAATTCGCGAGAATTTTTCCGTGTGCCGAGAGCGCGAGCTTTTCTCTTCGAATTAACGTAATCGATCAAGCCTCGAGTTGTCCAATTCCGAATCGTCTCCAGTCAGTGTGTACAGAATCTTCAATTTAATCTAGAACTTCTCTCGTATCATTCCCCGAAGTTTGACTCCCGTACACTTTTTTGAAGTGTCTTCCGGTGGATGGGTTCGTTTTGCAATTGTGGCTTGTCAAAGTCCACGCACGTCACGATGACGCCGTTGGGACGGAAGATGACGACAGTATTGCCGTCCAGATACTTTAGAAACGCTTCCGCTTTCTGAGAAAGTTCCGGCGAAACTTCACGAGGTGCACCTGCGCGCGCCCGGATCGTTTCGAGACGTACGATTGCCGAATGCAAAATGGATTTTTGCTATCGTAGCCCGACAGTTGGCTCTATCAATAACCCCAGAGGGGTCACGACGAAAAGTCGAAACCCAAATTTCGCCAACGGCAATCGTTTTCAATCGCAGATAGAAACGTGCAAGGGATGACTTATATTAACAAATAACGCGCTTACGTAGCCGCCGTCATATTAAATAATCTAACACGTAGTCTCGAATTGTAAAAATTGCGTTATTTAGCTCTTACTGTATTATTTGATAGGCGAATAAGGATCGAAATACGTTTAACGTCTGCTTAACGCATCCATTACCCATAGTTCTGGTCTGTTTCGGGAGAAATCCGGCACACGGATTTCTCTTTTCGTAGTTAAGTGAAATGTGTCCGCTGGCTGACGACGACGAGGACCAAATTCCGCCAGACAATCGTAAAGTGCAGCGTTGCGGAGTTACAGCGACACGTAAATCGAGATCACCATGTGAAGCCCCCGGTTCTCCCGGTTCTCTCGACTCGCACGGTTGTGTATCGTCGTCCGAAAAGAAACTTCTTCTGCTATGATGAATCGCTTGAACACGAAGAAGATTCCCGAGATCGTAGTCGCGCGGCTCGATCGTCTCGCCCCCGACGATCGGGCGGCGTATCGTGACGATAGAATTTTTTTCACCGATAAAAAGAACATCGTATCGACATCGTTTATCTTTCAAGTCCGATTTTTTCCCCGCCATTGACGTTTTACCGCTCACAACTCTTTCATCTCTCCGTCTTTTTTTGTTCCCGTCACTCCCAGCAGCCGGAATCTTGTTTCGCTTACGTCTTGTTATTTTCTTATCTTTAACATCGTCTTTTTCGTTGCATCGTCTTCTCGGATTTCGTTTTGGACGTTTTCTTTCGCGCGTCGCCATCCGACTGGCTTTTGTTTAGATGACGCGCTTTCGGAAAAATCCGGAACAAGCTCCCGTTGTGTCGTCGAATATGATCGCGTCGTCTCGGCGGCTTTCTTCATAAATCTTACTGTCCGTCGTACGCGATTGGATACGTTTCCCGCTCGCTCTCGTTCCATCTACCGATTCTCTTCCGCCGTGATGATATTTGCCGAATTCGTGGAGCTCGTCGAGCGTGCGCGTACAAACGCGGTTCTCCTCGAACACATCGCTCGTCGTCGTTGCCGAAGGTGAAGCAGTATCAAATCCGGTCGGTTCGAAGTATCTGGCCGCGAAACGATCGAAACTTTGGAAACATCCGTTGGACGACGGTTCTGAAGAAAAACTCGATCCGAGACTAACTCGACGTCTTCGTATTCCTTGCGAGACTCGGTCTCCCGTAACTTCTCCTCTCTCGAGGACATTCTTGTACAAATATCCCGGAAGCAACGTCTCTCTGGTGTCGGTTAGCGCGAATAAAACCGGGGGCACTCGGTAAACGCGACAGTCGGATTGACGTAATCAATCTCGGTATAGCTCTTTGTACGACGCAGATTCGATGTAACTATCGCGGATGTTTGAAACTTGGGCACACTGTGCGATCTCTTTATCGCATTGATAGCGTATGGTATCCAATTCTGACAAATCGTTTGTTGAAGCGTCGCTTTCGTTTCGCTTTCCGAAATAATCAGTCGAATTCGTCGAACATCAAAAGACGCGCAGCTTCCTCGCGCCCGACTTGCGTTTTCCTTCGATCGAACGTGTGCGCGCAATGTCGTCCATGTGACACGAATACGTTTCACACTTTAATTTGATTCTGCGAGTAGTTTTCGTGGTTTCGCTAAATTATTTTGGAATTTTATAGAAATCCGCGTCGTTCGAATCGAAGAAAATAACAAACGATTTAAGCGCAAGTCTCATTCCCGTGTAACTTCGAGATCAGAAAGCTGTGATAATTAACTGCCGGCGTATTCATTATTGAATTCGCACTTCGAGATCGAGCAATTTAAGTTTGTCTCGCACTGTGGATTATACGGAGAAACTCTCTCTCGCTCGAAGTGTCTCTCCGTACCTATTCGCGGCGTCGCTAAATCTTGTGTCACAGTTAACAGGAAAACATCCATTCGCGAAGATTTCGCGAGATTAGATTCAACTTGCAAAAGTATCTCGCGCCCAACGGCGGAACATTGACGTCATTCGCTACGGGGGGTATGTTATTTAACGCGTTCTCATAAATCGTCGTGTCTATATTGCCCCCGCGTCGTTTATCAGCGATTCGTCTTTCCAATTTCACGCTTTACAGATATTTCACGTGCTGTCTGCGAAGATCATACAAATGATATACGAAGTATTTCGTCGTTCTGCTGCAGACACTCTTTCGCTTGTCACCGGTAAGTGTTTCCGGTAATACTTTTGGCGGACAAACATCGCGAGAAACAGTTACGTCAGAATAGATCGAGTGAAACTGACAATCGTTGGCGAGTTGTTCGTTCGCGATTGTCTGAAAATTTGATCGATTCGGTTGATCTTCAGATGAGTGGGTTTTTTCTCGAAGTGTTTTCGTCCGCACTGCATGCAACATGTGGTTCACCGGAAGATTTAATCTGTAGTATACAAGTCAAAGAAACTCTCACCGCTCAGCAACTCTGCTGGTAAAATCGAGATCGTAAAATCCGTTAAGTGCAACGTGAAGATTTGTTCTGTCAAAAAGGAGGTAACGTTATTCACACGTGGATTCGTCTTGTTGCCGAACACACGTGTTCTAGATCCCGCCAGCGTGTGATCTGGTATAACGAAATTAGTAGCATTGTCTTAGAAAAAAGCTAAGTAAATAAATGATTTAACTTTTCCTCAAATAGATCGATTCATAAAATATCGACTTTATTTATCGAACTATTTAACAATGTAAAACATTGTTCAATAATATCAGTAGATTCATCTCTCTCTTTCTCTTTGATTATTGTTCTTGATAAGAAAAATGGCCGACATATATCATTTACTTGAGTTGCCAATATTCCAAATTGTCCCATATTCTTTGTCGATTTTGCGGTCCAGATCCTCCCGCACCTTAAATCTCCCAATATGCTCGATCTCGGCGCGATAAATCAGATATTTGGCGATCCGAGCCAGGTGGACAGATAGCCATTGTTTTCGTTTAAGATCATACTCGCGTAATGACAAATATCCTTGATGGCGGGACATTTCTCTGGATCTTATTTGGACAGCGTTCTGGACCGTATCTATTGCTTTCTGGTGGTTGAGTGAACAAATACACGTTCGTTTCTCTTCTTCGATAGCTTTGTCAAAAAGAAAGAGAGAGAGAAACGTAGCGACTGTGTTCGACCGTTGTTTGCACCACCATTTCCATTATGCACCATTAACAATCGTCCTCTATAAATACGCGTTGGAAATAGTCGAACGCGACACACGCCAGTCATCTTTCTGTCTTTTCTGAATCTTATTACTGCTGTTCGATTTTTTATTCGTAAATTAAAATTATTTTCTCGTGCAGAGATAATTTTTTAACTGATATTCTAGCACTTAGTTTAAACGAAATTTATTAATAATAATATAAATACGCGTTTTCGAACAGCTGGATATAGAGTTGTATATCTAATTTTTATTTTTGAAACACAATATAACGATATATTTATTTGCAAATAAACGTGTTTGCAACATAACATTCGCATATGTACCCAACATTACAGTGACACGCGCTAATGGATGTTGCATGGACCGATCGATTTTTTGTCCTTCCGCGCGGGTACGAGAGTAAATCGAGCATTTCACACCGGTAATGGAAAACGTATTACCGGAGTCGTAAGTTTCGTCAGTAGGGACAAGCTCCCGACATTATAACGCGGATGTGCAGGCTGTACTTAACGACGAAACTCGGTGGAAACTGTAATTTTCGTGCAAGGGGACGAAAAAGTAGTCGATGCCGTGCGCGGGCTAGGACCGTGGCGTGGGTGCGAAACGCGCGCGTCACGCCACGTGTAAAATACGAGCGTGGTCAAAAAAGTTAAACAAATGGGACGCCTAAACATATGTATGTGTGTGTCCATAAAGTTTACGACGCGTAACTGTTTTCGCATGGGTTTTAAAGTGCGCATTTATGTGCACGATGCGACAAGTGTTGAGAGAAATCTCGTTTAATTATTAACGTCACACGTGATATCGATAAACCATACAACTCATATACACGCTCGTTATATATCTCTCTGTTCGAAAATATTTTACGTTGTAAAAATAAAATGCTAATGTTATATGCATCTCGTCACATTAAGCGTACAATTTTGTGTTGCGGTATCAATAAATTTAAGATATTTAATTATCGGTGCGTATATATTTTAAATTAGGTGACGTAAATTGGAATTCCGTTATAACGCCAATTCCCCCGTGGTGGAGATGTGTGTCGGGTATTAAATTTATACGAAAATGCTATGTAATATATTTAATTACACTATACGGCGTGTGTACCGTACGTATACATAAATAAATTTATCTATCTTTAGATATCTGTGCGTTACAATAGGTAATAATAATAAATAAAAAAATCTTCACAAAGTATTGTTTTTTTATTATGTAATTGAAGGTTTGCATATATAGGATGTTAATGATAAAAAGGGATTGAAGCAATTCGATTACGTTTTCAACAGTATATTTGTGAAGTATCAGATACAGAATAAAAATTA
>QVNV01015444.1:0-90378 GCA_014825455.1 Pseudomyrmex pallidus | reverse complement strand
TTTTCGAATTGAAATTTCAATTCTAAATCATATAGAATGCTAGATTTGCATTACGTATATGAAATACCCCCGAATACCCCCCTAAACTATAATTTTAAAATATTGCAAAAAAAAAACTCCTCGGCCAGGAGTCGAACCTAAAATCTCCGGCTTTCCGTGCCATCGCCTTTCCTGTTAGGTAATTTTTCTACTTGGTCGTTAAACTTTGAGCGTGTCAATAACAATGCAAGTCTTGAAGGTTAAGTTGCGTTAGGATATTGATGGTTTCTACATTTCAAACAGACGCGAGGTATTCCAAGTCCTTTCATGACTCCTCCTGGGGTTCCGCAATTACCGAAAAATTTTTTTCTGAGGCAAGATTAAACCTTCAAATCTATGGGATACGGATATTAATGGCTTTTTGGTTTTAAAGCGAAAAATCTTAACACAAAAAGAACTACAGAACCTAGAAATGGGATAGCAATAAGGAGCGGACTTGAATGATATGACCGCGTCACATATTTTCTGACGTTTGCATACGATTCTCATTTTTCGATATTCGTCTTAACTTTAACGAACGTCCCTCTTCGTACCTCTTGAGTTTGTACGGCGCGCACGTAATGATGTCGCGCGATAAAACCGCGCGTCTCGACGACGAAGACGACGATAGGTTCTCTGAAGGCTCTCCCGTCGCGATCGCGTGAGTTCGACTTTATTTCGCAGTTTTCTGCACACACACCGCGTACACACCACGGAACGAAGGGATGGCGGCATGTTCGATGTTCTCGCCGTTGGCTCTCGGTGCACGGTTCGCAGGGCATGTAACCGCGTAGGTGTAAGCACACATATACATACATACACGCGCGTATATAGACGCGCGCTCGCGCGTATATATATAAGTGTGTGTGTGTGTGTGCAAGGCGTTTTCCACCTCGCGCACTTACACGTGGGTCTCTACGGGGACGACGTAATACATAGGCCACGGGCAGAGGCTAGGGAGGATGGATACTATCTAGTATCTAGTAATACGGGGTACTAGGTACGTGCGCACCGCGGACCAAATAGTGGTTCACATATTCAGAGATAGCGACGTCGCTCAGCGCGATCGCCCCTGATTTAGGCCCTCGTTCCGTCCTTCTCTCCCTCTCTCTCTCTCTCTCTCTCTCCCTTCTCCTCTTTCTCTTTCTCTCTCATTTTCTCTGTCTTTCTCTTGCCCTCTCGTACTCGCGAGCTCTCCTCCCTTCGTCACTAACCGCGCTTCTCCCTCGGTCGCCGTTCGCTCTACCGTTCCATCTTCCCTCGCGCTGCCGCACACAAGCACGGGGACGATGCACACATACATGTATTCTGAGCGCTCGCGCGCGCGGACGCGAGCACACGAACACGTGCGCACACACAAGCAACTCGGGTCCACGGATAACGTCCTCGATACGGCCGCGCGGCACCAGCGTGCACGACATCGAGGCGCTCCGAAAAGCGCTATCTCGCCAGCACCTCGCTCGAAGCCCCGACTAATCAGCGCTTCGATCCGTGCTTTCGAGCGTCCTACTTTGATCATCGCTCGCTCGTTCTCTGTGAGAGCGCGACGCTCGTGTAACGACGTAGTACCGTGTATAAATCGGAGATCCCGCGACTCCGCGCGACGAAATTCTCTCTCTCTGTCTCTCTCACTCTCTTTCTCTTTCTCTCTTCGTTCCTCTCTCTCTCTCTCTCTCTCTTTCTCTACCTATCTCTATCTCTCGCTCTATCTCTCTCACGAGCGAATCGCGACGCTCCGTATCCCGGCGATGAGACACGTCGATGAGAGAGCGATATATTTAGACGACGGATCGCGACGGCGAATACTTCGGGCGTCCATCTTTCGCGATCCGCGCCGAGTTCACCTTCTTTGGTTCTATCTGCTTTAAAGCACGATTTCGTCGCGCTTAACAACCTCGCGCCTTCGTTACTGCGCGCCATTTTGCTGCGCGTGGTTTTACATCGACCAGGTCGAGTTAAAAATCACGAACACAGCAAAATGGGTCAACGCGTTCACGAGAAGATGCCCGTTTCTCGAGAAAGCGATAATTAATTATAAATTCGCACATAATCGCTGTCATGGCGTTATGTTCCGGTGAAACGATCGATTCGCGGGCGAAAGCAATTTTCACAGTAAAGCGGTATAATGACGATAACAAAGAACGATTTGCTAGATTTTTACTGGCAGGAAGCAAAATCAAAAAAAGAAAAAACCTAGTAATTTTTCTAGAAAATATCTCAGCGAGATCGTAATTTCTATCGAAGTTGGCTGTTAGACCCTCGAGCGAGATCTGTTTGTTATCTCGCTACGTTCGGTGTTTCGTAATACGCCATTTGCGTGTGCAAAACACGTTGAAAAATGTAAATGTCGTGAATTTTTGGGCGACGTGTAAAGAGAAAACTGCGAGAGAACAAACTCGTAAGTCGATGGTTGAGAAACACTGAGCCAGCTGCCGCGGCGCGGTGGTATCTCCGCGTTGTCTGCTACCTCACACCCTCGTCTTGCGCGTCCCACGTGGATGCCGGTTCGTCGAAGGGGTCGCGCGGAATGAGGGTGACGCGCGGGGCCGTGGCGCGGCGCGGATAGGGCGGTACAGGGGGATTGCGGGGAGAGAGGAGAGACGGAATGACGGCGCGGCGTAGCAAAGGCGTGGCGAGGCGAGGCGCGGGACGAGTCGGCCGAGGGCAACGGCGGCGATGAGGGAGGCCCGAAGGGGGAAGACGGAGGGCGGGAGGTTGCTGCTTTGGTATGGGTTGGGTCGGGTGGTCAGAGGGGGCGGAAGTGGGCAAAAGGGTCGAGGGATACCGTCGTTGCCGTCGCTGCCACCCACTGACCATCTCTCTATCCTACCCTTGTCGTCGTTCGTCGTCCAGGCTTCTCTGCTATACGTGCCTGCAAAAAAAAAAGGTCCTTCTATATAACGTTTTTGAGACACCACGAGATCTGCGGGAGACGACCCTAGGGAGACCGGAAAGGAAACGCGAGAAAAAAAAACGGTTTTGTTCAACGACGTCCTTTTCGAAATTCTCTCCACTTGTCAAATTCCTTCCATGAAAGAATTCGACAATTTGTCGAAGATAACTAACAAGTTGAAAGTCGTGAGAGGAAAGAAACGATGAAGAGGAATATAATAATAGGAAGGTAACGGACGAAGAGAGAGAGAGAGAAAGAGATCAAGGGAAGAGAGAGAAAGAGGGGAGGGAATGAGAGGGGGAAAGGGATAGCGGGAAGAGAGTGTTTAAACGCGATCACTAGGACACGCGTTGTTACGCGCTACAGTATTTTTCCTCCTCGTCTATTCCTGTTTCTCTCGCTTCTGCCCTCTCCCCTCTCCTCTCCTCTCTCTTCTCGAATGCTCTGCGGAATGAAGAGAGAACGAGAGTGCGGCATTCACGCTGTACAGTGCAATAAATTCTACTCGTAGATTATAATAGTGGCGTAGGTCATGGACCGACGACGATACGCACGCTACGCCACGTGCTCCCCACGTTTGCTTGTATACATTCTGTCTCACTCCCTTTCCCGGACCCTCTGCTCACGTCGACGATTACTGGAATGTGTTCCACGCGTATTTACTCTTTGGTATTATTATTATTATTACTACTTCTCTCTCTACCATTGGAAGACTGACGCGAGACACATGCTGGATACACGCTGATTTATCTACCGTAGATAAAAGATGATTTCTTTATATACGATAGATGAATAAAGTGCGCTACACTTCTCATATGTATGAATTGAAATTTGTAATTCATAATTATAGTTTATAATTATCTCGTTTTATGAGTACGCGTAAAAATATATCTCCAATACAATAGATTCGATATTTTTATCGAATACATATGGTTCTAGTTTTCTTTATCTTCAGAAGAAGTATGCGTTATCGCATACAGATAAATTTTACATTTTATTATCGGCACGTGTTAATAATAAATAAGTTGCGTCGCAGGTCATACGTTTTTAAAATAATATCTTATTTTTGTTGGTTTTCAAGTAAAATTATCTGCTTTCTTTATCCTTTTAAAACAACGTGGTTAAATTTTCTTTAGCCGATCTATGAGTTTGTATGTATTCGGTTTGGTAGTGTAACGCAGCTATTTGAGTCATCAGTGTCTCCATATGCTATGTGTGTGTTTTAAAGCACACTAGCTTATATGATAACTGCTTTGTATGGATGTGTATTTGTGTAAGTTGAAATTACGACTGAAAAAACATTCAATACATAACACATCTCTTTCTTTTACGTCCCTTTCAACTCATTTTCATATATGAATGAATTTTCTTTCATTTTTATATGAATGAATATTAATAAAAAGCTTTTTTTATTATTAAACTAATCAAGAAATAAAAAGTAAGAGTCAAACGCTTTTATCGCGCTAGCGATCTTTTAGTCAAAGGTGTTTTTTTTAAAAAGAACGCATGCGCAGTGCGCATGCGCGCCGAGCCGAAAGCCGAACCGAAAGCCGAGCCGAAACAATAGCGTGTATTAACAGGATATACCCTTAGAATAATATAGAATAAAAAGATCATAAATTATCCCCGTGTCACTTGAAAAAATATTTTCAATATCTCTTTCTTACAATGAACACAATCCCCGTGTCACTCAAAAGTTTTAGAATATACAGTAGGAGTAGTGCACGCTTAATTGTCGCGGAGTCGGGACCGCGATGCGTTAGTTATCCGTGGATGTAGGTGTTCTGAGAATTGTTCGGCTTCTTTTCGGATTACCCTCGCTTTACTGGCTCGCGCACGAGACAGATAAACATTTTCTGTATGTGTGGTAGTTTCAGGAATTGGTGGGGATAACTCCGCGACAGTTAAGAATATTTAGAATTTAGGGATATAGAATAAAAAGATCATAAATTATCCCCCGTGTCACTTGAAAAATATTTTCACAATCTTTTTCTTTATTACAATGAACAATAGAAAAACGGAATTTGAACTTCTTCTCAGTCGTATTTTTTCCTTTTTGCCTGATTGTTCATTGTATTGCAAAACTTTTGCGGCGGGAGACACGGCAGAGGACAGAAGACATATATGTCATTTAGATTTTTTTTCAAAAATAAATAGATAGAAAACGTTATGATATATTTTCTTTTTAAAATAATTATCTAAATCATCTTTGCACGGCATACGCGTAAATTTTAGAGTACAGATAACGCGTATGTGCGTTACTTAGATTTTTCACACAAATGAGTAGATAAAACACTTTACCGTAAAATTTCATTAAAAAATATCAAGTGCTTAAAAAGTTATAGTTTGTTTTAGAATACCGCAATTGTGCAAAAGTAACTTGCAGTTTTTTTTCAGCCAAGAAAATTGCGCTCACCGACATGGGTGCTAGATTTTCAGAAAGGAAACAGCTTTGAATGCGCAACGCTTTTGGTGAGTTTGCTGCTAGGGCAAGGATATAACGCTTTTGTGGTAAGCGGATATGCGTCACGTGAACAAGCATTGTGCGATATGACTAGGAAAACTTGTCCTTATCTGGTAAAATCTGAAATAATACCGCCACGGACGGAAGTATCATCAGATATCGTTAATAAATATCGTCTAAAATCACCGCCAGATTTTAGAAGTCATTTTCTCTTAGAACTGGAAGAACGTGAGAAGAAAAGAATAGAGGCCGAATTGAAAAAGCAAAGAGAAGAAGAACAGAAACTGATCGCTGTATGTACTATTGTACGCGCTAATAAAATATCTCTCTCACGCGTATCTTTGTTTAAAAAAAAATATTCGATTAATCTTCAATCATTGTTTGATAGACGACATTTTATGATTTCAGGATTTTGAGCGTCCACCGCCAGACAAGTATTTCGGTCGTAGAATCCACGCTTGGGTAGTTATTCTGCCGGACGAAAGAAGCGCGCGAAGTGAAGAAATCACTGAGCCAATTTTTATCGAGTCTTCTTCCGGGCTTTCGTATAGTCTCGACGACGACGAAACTCATTCGTTGTATCTTGGAGTAGAGAGCATTTGGAACAATCAGAATTATTGGGTGAACATGCAACGTCACGGGCAGAGTTGCAAGAACATCAATTGGGATTTAAGTAATGTTAAATGCTGGGAACACTTGCTTCCTGGTGAACCGTATGTCATACCTAAAGATACGGAAGAGATCGAAGAGGATATTATTTCACAAAATAAGCATTTGGACATGCCAACTTCGTATGTGAGTGAACTCCGCATAACCAGTTTAGGTACAGAATATGTAACAAAAACTATTAAAAATCTAATTAAAGTAAGAATTTTAAGCTTTAGTTTCTTGTATTTATTTCACGTTGCTATTTTCAGATTTGGAAAAGCGATATCCGCAAGGCGCTAAGACAATATTATACAAAAAGGCCAAGGTGGAGTTATACGCGCCGTATACTCAAGAGGATGGTCTAGTTCAGCGAGTGACTCTTTATGAAGATTATGATTATACTATTCCTGTTGAAAGCCACGAGAAGTATTTAAATAGAGATGATTATCTTACGGAATCCAAGAAACATTTTGGATTGTATAACATCATAGATCTCTTTGAGAAAGGTCGAGCGGATCAATGCAAGAGTGGGTGCAACTTGAAGTATTCACGTAAACGGTTTTTATATTGCTTTATATATTAATTTCGAGAAATATCACACAACAGCACACGAGTATTCCATGCGCGACGATGATTTATACAACGATAGAGTAATAGAGTTTTACGAAGGCGGAAGATTTGATGGATTATCGCGCATTGAAGTGGGTCCACTCTATTTGACTCAATATTACGTGGATCGTGAGGATTTTCTTTACTATAGGTAAATTCGAGTAATCAATTGATCGATTGAAAATTGGCCAATGCGATTGTGATATAATTAATTTTATATACAATATGTTTTGCACTGTTTTAACAGACATACTGAATTTTCGCCAGAGAAAGGCAATCCGGCATTAGACGGCATCCATTTTCGACGTATTTCAGTAATACTATTTAGCAGTTTCTCTTTCTTTTTAATTACATCAAAGAGAAAATCGTGTGCAATTAATTTCTTTTTATATATTTCCTGCAGAAAATTTTAGAAAAATATTATAGAAACGAAACTATTCCGGCCTGCAAAGATGTGGCTGAACGCGAATTTACGATGATTGAAAATGAAATACGGCTAAAATTTCATTATGATAAAGGCCGAAACACCAGAGCCACTCGAACATTTATAAAACCATCGATAGGAGACAGAGGAGATCGTTTAATCTTCGATTCTTCAATGACCCACGGATATAACGTAGAAATTCGTTTCTTACATTATATAATACAAAATAAAGTTGATATGAATTGTAATGTAATTTCGTTTGTAACTTTCTTGCAGCCAGATCCGATTGCGCCGTCGGAAAAATATCTCGATCTCTTTTATGATTTCGATAAACATCTGAAAGACGAAGACCATGTAATATCTTGCGTCAGAGATGCCGAAACTGAAATTGCAGAGTATTTGAAAAGAAGAGAAGAAGAGTGTATAAATTTGCAGTTTACTATTTCTTTATTTGATCCAAATCGTTCAAAAATCCAGGCAGCAGCTGAATTAAGACCGGTACTGTTGTTTAATTATCTTTATTTATATAGCCAACTATATAAAGAAAGATATAACTTGAAATATTGTGGATTTTATTTCTTCACAATGTTATTTTACATTTCTGTTAATTTCTTTTTTTCATAAAATATTAGTTTTACTTTTTATTATTATTATTTATTTTTATTTCTTTCCAAGAAATCTGTGTTGTCTTTCAAACGCTTCCCTGAATTCTGTCCCAACACTATCAAAACCAATAGAAGTTATTTTTACATGTTATTTTTTTATTAATTAACTTTAACAACGATATGTATCTTCAGAAAACTACAATGGATACTGAGCTAGATGTTGCGGAAGAGATCGATCCATTAGAACCGTATCTAGCACGAATAGGAAATCCAGATTACGTCAGCAAAGCTCAAGCATATTTACTACGCGATGAATGTTTGAATGATTTCAAACAAATGTCTGTTAACAAAGCGAATCGTATTTTGCGTTTAATCGAAAAGCGTTCAACAGAATTGAAAGAGTTGCAGGTCTTATTGTTACAAGTAAGAGAAATTTTGTTTGATATTATTACTTTTTCTTTTTTCTGTTATATTCATTTTGATTTTGCATATATATATATATATATATATATATATATATATAAAATTATGAATAATATTTATGTGCAGTCCGAAGACTTACCGAAAACGGAGAAAGAACAGATACTAGCTAAGATCAACCAAATAAGCTTTGATATAAACGTGTTAGAAACATATCTTAATCGTCATAGAAATTTAGTACCACAGAGATATAGAAAATTGTTGGATTGTTTACGAGAAAGTTCACATCTCAAAGTGCTTTCAATGTAATAAAAGGAAATATTTAGAGAAAAAATTTACATAAAAAAATAAAGAGACAAAAAGAAGCATGTATAAACACGTACCAGGATAATATATTGCAGGATAGAAAATGTCTCTTTTTACGCCATAAAAATTACAATTGTTTTATATTACCAAAGAGTAAAAAACGTATATCAGAATGCATTTATTGAAAAGACCAAGAACCCATTTGACCAATACATCGACCTGAAATGATTTAAAAAGTGAGTAAAACAACATACCTTTTTCTAATTTTGTTTCATTCATACCTTCATCGTCAAAAGTGGCCAGTGTGAATTTGCTGAGTTTATTTGTAAAACTTCCACTAGGAGAGACGAGAGGATCTTTGGCTGACTGATCATCGCTGTTGATAAATTGACGACGATAATCCTCGGCAAATCCGGATATTAAAGTATCCATCATTGGCGCCTGAAACATTGGTTTCTGTTGTACTATTCTGATGTACGTTTCTCTGTGCCGCCACAAAAGTGACTCGTATATATAATTGAACTATATAATAGTCTATTATAATAAAAGTAATGGTCTATATTTGCATTTAAAAGTAATATTCTATTACTAATAGAATATTTTCAAAACTTTATACCTGTCTCGAAAACACTTGTAAGATTTTATAGACTCGCGTTCCGTTTTCTCGTACGGGAAATTGTAAAAACAAACAAGGTAGGCAGTCCAAATTGTTTTCGTCCGAAGGTTTTGCCATTTCCCAACTCAACTCCGAATATTTTAGTCCTAATAGTAAGCTCTGCACAAATATATATTTTCAAATGTTACTATTTTATAAATATTTTGTTTTTTTATTTGTGTGTATAAAATTATTGCATTAAAATAAGCATTTTACTCGATTATATCACACTTACGCATTGCACGTCATCAACTATATATACTCCCAATGTATTAATTGCTATGAGGACTTGCATATCGCGATTGGTAATCCACGAAGCAAGACCTCTGACAGGTCGTTCAATTTGTCCTTGAAAAAAAGCCGCGCCATAACACGGTAAATTCCAACAGAATTCGAGATATTTCCTCATTAGCTTCCTTGGAATTACATTAACGGTACCGTTATGAGTACCACTGGGTATTCGTTTATATTGTTCCAGAAGATGCGCCTCGGGCGCTTCTTTGCCACCTATTAATCCTAGTCCCAGTCCCAAACCGAATAAGAGACTGGGAGAGGCGTAATGACATGGTAAGAATCGGCCGCGGTGTCTTCGGAAAAAAGCCAAAGTGTGATTTTGCGCGTTATAAGGTCCAAGTTCGATTCGGGCCTGCATAGCTCCTAAACTAGTGTAACGCCCAGGACCATCACATGCATATCGTCCTGAAAAATAAATTTATATGATAATTTTACAGAACAATATTAGTTCACAGAATAATTATAAATTATAGAAAGAAGTGTTATAAGTTTCTTTTAACACACGCACACATATACAAAATATTTGAATAAGGTTTTTAGATTTTATATAAAGTAATCAATTCTCTTTTTCAATATCGAAACTACTTGCCTTGTAGAACATTGTGTTTGGCTTCTGCATAAAGCAACTCGAGTACTTTGATATCCTTGATTTGCTCCTCCTCTGTTCTAGACAGAAATATGTTTCTGCGAAAATATAGTAAAGGTTCTTCATCATCAGAGTATTCTGTGTAAGAACTATATTTATTCACAAGATAACTCCACTTAGCAGCCAATTCTATGGGTTTGTGTGTTGGACGTAATTGAACTTCTAATTGTGACGAACACATCCACAGAGCAAAAACTGGCACGGTAGTCGTTAAGGCAATTCTTGACAATCCTTCTTCCGATTGCACTATAGTAAGAATTTGCTGTGCAGTCGCGTTTTGTTCGACTTCCATCAGAAATATCCCTGTCATTAAATTTACAACTATGCGTACCGTAGGTCTACCTGTATTCGAGTACTGATTTGCCATTGCTTTATTCACTAGAAGTGAAAAAAAGGAATAGAATTATGAAAATATTAATATATATCTTCTTATATCTTAAAACGTTAGAAAATTATACAGATAAATATAATAAAAAATACAGGTAGATGAATGTCCTCCTTCTGTCTTGTAATCATTTGCATAACGACGCAGTGGCTGTCCTTTTTGGAGCGAGCAATCATTTTGCTGCTCCATTTTATTGAGTATTTCTCGTAATATATATTATGTTACTTAATTACACATAAAACCTATTAATAGACAAAAATACAAACAAATTGAAATTATATGTTTGCACATATGTAACATATTACACTGAAATTATATGTACTTATTTCTTCACACTGATAATATTATTTACCTCGTTTACTTAGACATTATCGATGAGGTCGTATAATTTTCAACGCAATTCTTACAATTTTCCAGTTCTGTTTCATTTTCGAAGTGTGAGTTTCGTCAAACTAAACTCTACAGCGCCGCTTTCTAAACTGTTGCAGCACTTATTGATTTTTCTGATGTATATAATGCTATAGTATCCTATATATTACTCGTACATGCTTTTCCGCGCACTAGAAGCAATATTCATGTAAATAAGAACTATGTTTTTTATATTCTTGCCAAAATACTTTATTTTCTTAGTTTCCTAAAAATAAACATAGTCCACAAGTACAAAACAGATTTATTTCGATTTTAAAAACATAACTTCATGAAAGTGTTATTAATATACTAGATTATTCATAGTATAATTTTTACTATGTTTTCTCACACTGTTTAAATAGTCTTGTTATTGTTATATAATTAGCATGAAAAAAAATGTTTAATGCTTCTTAATTACTTTGACAAGAATACCATACTATAAATAACTAAAGAGCTATACAACAGTGTTTTTGAATAAATGTTTAAAATCGTCTTGTAATATTTTTTGTAGAAAATTATGCTGTTTTTGTCATGAGAAATTCATTACATAACGTGAGGAAGGGATTTGTGATATATATAATCGGTTTGATTATAAATCTCTTATATTAATCTTATATTAAATCGGCTACATTCATTGGCATTTCGTCTATCTGCGTCGAATAATACTGCTCGATATCTCGCAGAATTCTTATATCATCAGTTTTCACAAAGTTTATCGACACACCCTTACGTCCAAAACGTCCAGATCGACCTATGCGATGAATGTACAATTCACGATTGTTAGGTAAATCGTAATTAATAACGAGCGACACTTGCTGAACGTCGATTCCTCTTGCCCACACATCTGTCGTGATTAGCACGCGACTATAAAAACAACATACATTAATAAAACTATTCTCTATGAGAATGTTATCATATTTTACATTATTTTTTTTTAACTCTGAAATGATCTCTTACCTTTGACCAGATCGAAATTCTTTCATTATGTTGTCTCGTTCTTTTTGTGGCATATCACCATGCATGCAGCATACTGTGAAATTAGCTTCTCGCATTTTTTCCGTCAACCAATCTACTTTACGTTTAGTATTACAGAAGATAACTGCTTGTGTTATTGTCAGTGTGTCATATAAATCGCAGAGTGTGTCAAATTTCCATTCCTCTCGTTCGACAGCAACGAAGAACTGTTTGATTCCTTCCAATGTCAATTCATCACTATAAAGATATACACATAAAATTTTTTAAAATTAAATGAATATATTTATTTGGCAATATATTCGAGTTAAAAAGATCAAATGTTTACCGTTTGACAAGAATACGAATAGGATCAGTCATAAATTTACTGGTCATCTCAAGAATTTCATGTGGTAGAGTAGCCGAAACCAAAACAACTTGTGTTGCTGGTGGTAAATATCTGTACACATCATAAATCTGTTCTTTGAAACCTTTGTTCAACATTTCATCTGATTCGTCGAGTACTAGCATTTTTATAGCTCTAGTTCTAAGTACCCGTCTTTTAATCATATCTACAAAAAATTTGTCTCATAAGTTTTAAATAAATACTAAAATGATGCTTGTTAACAATTCTCATAAAATATACTCCCCTCAAAATTAATAAGAAACTTAAAAATTAATTTGAAAGTTACTTTAATAAATAAAGCAATACATACCAAATACTCTACCAGGTGTACCAGATACAACATGCTGACCATAATCTAATTTCCTGATGTCTTCTCCAAGATTTGTACCACCAATGCAAGCATGGCATTGGACATTCATAAAGTCACCCAATGCAAGAATAACTTTTTGAATTTGTGTAGCAAGTTCTCTAGTTGGTGATAAAACCAAAACTTGAGTCTCTCGTACTTGTGTATCTAATGATTGCAATATTGCAATTGAAAAAGTAGCAGTTTTTCCAGTTCCAGATTGTGCTTGTGCTATAACATCTCGGCCTTTCATAATGGGTTTTATAGATCGTTGCTGAATAGCAGATGGTTTCTCAAAACCTACAGAAATAATCTCATATATTAAAGTGAAAACAAGAACTGATTAACATTTCGTATACACATGTGATTAGTTTACAAGTTTTATAGGAGACAAATGTTACACTCTTATTACATCAAATATATGTGTGCGTGCAAAATGAATTATTTTAACGATCTGATTATTATTTCTTATCTGTAAAGAAAAAATGAGAAAACGAGGGTTAGGTTAGGTCAAAGTCAAACCATGCTATATCATACCATAGGCATAGATTCCGCGTAACAATTCATCGCGGAGACCCATGTTATCGAAAGTAGGAATAACTTCAACATCTTCACTGGTTTCAAACTCAACGTTTGACAAATCTTCTGTTTGTTTCAGAGATGCCATATCGTACGTCAACGATCAGATACGACTGTGTCAGACTGTGTGTTAAGTGTGGTTAAGTGTTTGTGCGTCAAACTGCGTCATACGATAGTTGATTTTTCAAGAGCCTTCAATCAACTATGTAATGGAGTAACAGCGCCTCTGTCGCAAGTGGCAGAAAAGTAAAACATACAAGTGATACAGCTTACAGCTACACCCTGTTCAACGAAAGAATATCCTCGGAGCAAACAAAACTTGTCCGTTGAACTAGTTGCAGCCAGGGAAAAAAAACATACCTTTTATTTCCTTTCTTCCCTAACCTCCTTCTTTCATTCGCTTTTTTAAACATTTTTAAACTTCACCACCCACAACGAACTATCTTTCGCCTCGTACATATATATTTATCGAAGTTATAGGTTATCTCGTGATTATCTTTAGCATAAAATACGAACATCTACGTGTTAGTGTCAGGTAGTTTATTCACTCATTTTATTTCATAGCATAAAATTATAACTTAAGAAAAGTATAATTGATGAAACCTTTACGCTCAAGTGTTTAGGTTTATAAGTTAAAATTAATATTCACGCACTATATTATATATCATTATTTATTTTACATGAATAAGTATTTCATTGTTGTTTATAGAATGGAATCCAGAACTGAGTTTAAAATAAAATCACCGCCAACTGATGCAATTTCTGCAGTGGAATTTGGACCAAACTCTACACAATTTTTGTTAGTATCATCATGGGACAGTACAGTAAGATTGTACGATATTCACACAAATACAATGAGAGTGAAATATAATCACGACTTACCAGTACTGGATATTGCATTTCAAGTATGTAGAATTTTTTTTTCAATTTCCTAATTTGTCTTGTATTATTTTCTATCACAAAGTTTGTTTATAGGATGCAGTTCATGCATATAGTGGTGGTCTTGGAAATACTTTAAAGATGTATGATGTAAATAGCAACACTGGTATTGTTATATATGTGATTTTTTCCTTTTATATATGTACAGTTTTGCTTATCATTTAAATTATGATTGTATGCTAAAATACTTTCCTCATAGAGACAATAATGGGTACACATGACAAGCCAATCAGAAAGATAGAATATTGCACAGCTGTTAATGCAATACTAACCGGTGGTTGGGATGCTGCAGTAAAACTGTGGGATCCAAGAACACCCACTTGTGTCGGTAGTTATTTGCAACCAGATGTAGTTCTTGCTTTGTCTGTATGTGGTGACAAATTTGTAGTTGGTACTGCAAAACGAAAAGTTTGTATTTGGGATTTAAGGAACATGGCAGGCATGTTTCAAAGACGAGAAAGCAGTCTAAAGTATCAAACGCGCTGTATTAAAGGTTTCCCCAATGAGCAAGTACGTTTATTTCTACATTCTGTACAGTTTGTTGCATTGCTTGTATAGTGTTCTTCGTATATTAGTTTATTTTTCTATTGTGTTCAGGGATATGTATTGAGTAGCATAGAAGGTCGAGTTGCCGTCGAGTATTTGGATACAATGCCAGAAGCACAAAAAAAGAAATATGCATTTAAGTGTCACAGGATAAAAGAGAATAATGTCGAGCATATTTATCCTGTAAATGCTATCAGTTTTCATTCCACATACAATACCTTTGCCACAGGTGGATCAGATGGTTATGTGAATATCTGGGACGGTTTTAACAAGAAACGTCTTTGTCAATTTCATCGATACAATGCAGGCGTGGCTGCACTTAGTTTTAGTCATGACGGTTCAGTATTAGCAATAGGTGTCTCGTATTTGAACGAAGCCGAAATTCCACCAGGCGGTAGCGACGAACAAGAAATTTATATAAGATACGTTAACGATCAGGAAACCAAGCCGAAGTAACATCCAAGTTGTTTTAAAGAGTGCTGTGACAAAAAGATATGTGCATTTCTTGCATATCTAAATACGTCTATTTGTATGTGAAAAAAGAAAGATATCTGAAGTAAGAACTCCGTGAGTAAGAAATTGTAAATAAACACTCTGACTGAATTAATTTTTACGCATTAACGTAAAAATGATATTTGTACGTGCTATATTAAGCTCAAAATATTTATGATTTTCAATAAACAATTACATTTTATACTAAAGAATTTTTCGGAATCTTTACTTTCAAAGTATATATATAGTATGATCTTAAAAGATTTATATAAGATGTTACAAAGCTGTGTGTATGTGTGAATCTATATAAATAGATCAAAATAAAAACTAATTTTACTGTGTATAAAATTTATATATTTACTAATAATTTCATTAACCAATTACAAGTATTACAAATAAGATATACAATATAATAGAATAAACTAACTTTTTACAGTGTATGACCTTATAATTGACAGTATAAATTTTGGACGTTTTTCATTAAAAAACCAAAGATTAGATTTATATAATATATTACATAGAACAACAAGAGAGGAGCAATATTTATTAATTAATCTGTTCAAGTATAAACAGCTACAAAAAAGAAGAAAGGTAACAGCTTTTTATTTGTATCAAACAAATTTGATTTCTCTTTGAACAATAGAAACTGCATCTTACCTTCATTAATTGCAATAAATTTATAAAACTTTTAACATAAATTTGGTATATTTAAAAAATTTATACAAGACATTTTGAAAATATTCAAATTTAAGATAGTTAAATATATAAATATTCAAATTTAAGATAGTTAAATATATAAATGTAAATAAAGTATGTACGTTTTATAACATTGACAAGTTATATGGATTCTTGTCTCTACTATATTGTCATCGTAAATCGTGTGACATAAGTTTACATAGCAACGTGCTAGACGTGCTACGGATGTTTCTAAGCTTTATTGTCACTATCAATCGCACAATCACTCTCAAGAAATAAAACAAATAAAATATTGCAATGTCAGAAATTAATCGATTATTTTTATTGTTATAATCGATTCATTCTAACGCTATAATAATTGTGTAAAGCTTACAATGAATGTTTCAATATATATTTGAAACGTAACTTATCTCAAAACTGTACAATATATATCTGTATTTTACATGATCTTACAATTGAAAAAAATTTTTGAGTATTTTTATCTCTTCAAAGTGAAAATATGTCTTAAGAGTTTTGTATTTCAATTATACATATAGTTTCAGATGCAAAATATATCTTCTTATTCTTCTTATATAGAGCTTAAAACAAGTAAGACACACAAGTCATATATCTCTATAAACATCATATTTTAAAATATCGTATTTTTACAAACAATTGTGTTTTAAAACGTAAATCAAAGAACAAGATTGAGGCAAGCCAAAAGTTACATTTACATATTACATGCAGCAGACAACATATACACACATGTCGAAGTTTTTTATATGTGCATATGTCTACACACACACACACACATGCACGCACGCGCACGTGTGTGTGTGTGTGTGTGTGCAATATGTATACAAATATTATGTATACATGTTGTTTCTAAACATTATGTTTCTGTAAATAGAATTTTTAGAATAACAGTATTTACATAATATTTAACAATTTGTACTAATTATCCCCAAATGTCTCTTTGGAGAAATGCCCTCACAAAATAACTATTTTTTTTGTTATTATTAACGACACTTTGTGTTATAAGTTACCTTTTTTCTTCATTTTGAGAAAGTTTATGTTAACATATTCAACCGTAATTAAAGTGATCTGTTTAACTGATCAAAATTATATAATTATTACTCTCTGTGAGTATAGAGCCAGTTTTTCTAGCGTTACAAAATCTTTATCAATTTTATGTATCTTCGCTAATTAGTTTCCTCAGTGTGTCTCGTATTGTGTCGTGCGTGGCAAAACTGATTCCAACCGCTATGGGGCCCTTTACCCAGTTCATACTTAAGCCTTTATAAAAAGCCATTATTCCTTCTTCCCTATAAAATATAAAATTTAACTTAAAAATACTAGTTTACAAAGCTTTATATAATTATATTTTATACACTCAACTTATTTACTCAACAAATAACATTCTTTCCTTTAAAAGACTTTTACTTTTAATGTGTGAGGAAACATTTAAAAACTTTTAATGTGTGAGGAAACATTTAAAATTTTTGAATATTTTTTTGATAACTCTATCAATTATTTGACATATTAAGATGATAGTATAAAATATATAGATAGTATAGAAATTCACTAGTTATTTATTACTTATACCGATAGATTTTTGTAGATAATACTGTTACGCTTACGTGTAAATCTTCTTGACGGTCGACGTGATAGTGTGATAATGCTGTCCCTTGACCGCCGAAGTCTGCATTCTACGCCTCACAATGTCCAGTGGATAACTGCTTGTCTGGCCAACCATTCCAGCAATGCCGCCGCATATGAGGGAGGTTGAGAATCCCGGAATAGTCACCGTGTACACTGTTCATCGACACGTAGCCATCATCGAACATGAAGCACGCAGCACTTCGAAATACGCCGCCGGTCGGGCTTGTCTCGCGTCGCTATTAAAGTAAGTACCGTCCCATATCAGGGGTAACAGGGTGCTCCCGACGTGCCCCATCGGTACCCTGCTTTACGATCATATACAACAGCCACACTCATTCGTACAACTAACGAGTCTTTCTTTCTTTTTTTTTTTCGCATATGTATGTGTGTGCATACGTATTGTGTGTGTGCAAACACCGCCACCGCCGGCGGGCGTCAATACAATCTATCACAAATAAATTGACTTACTGGACAGTAGATTCCTCAGCATGTCGTATGTGAAAAAGCTGCAGCCGGCGTACGGTATGGCACCCAGGACAGTAGCGGTAAAACCACGATAATACGCTAGGATTCCTTCGTCCTTGTAGATACGCCAAAACACCTGGCGCAGAGATTTAAACTCGGCTTTCACAGTTACCGCCATCCTCGCCCGCATTAGGTCCAACGGATAAGTCATTGTCTGCGATGTCACACCCGCGAGAGCGCCGGCCAGAAAACTCGCCCATGCACTACTATATAAATTATAAATTTAAGAATTAAATCTTCGTGTGCACGCAATAACTTCACTTATTAATATTGTATAATTTAATGAGATTAATTTTTTTTTCATTCATATAATTTATTTTTAATTTTTTTTTTATTTTTTACACGATTGTTTTTACGTGATACCTTCCCGCACCCTTCACGTTTAGAATTCTCTTCCACTGTTCATGCGCCGCGAACTGCACAGCCGAATACGGTACGATTCTGACCATAGTAGCACTGTTGCCGCGCCAGAGACTGAAAAATCCTTCGGTGCGCATCATCGTACTGATAAACTTTACCGCCGCTTTGGCCGAGTAGGGTTGTTTTGAGATTTGAAAATTGATTTTCGTGCGATCTAGCGGTGCTATTGTGGTTTTCGCTATTGCGCCTGCTATCGCACCGGACACCAAACTCGTCCATACTCTTTGAGCATTCGAAATCTCTTTCTCTGTATATATTTTCTGTTGCTTGGTCTGCGGCATATAGATAAGCAGCGTAAGAATACTTACTCATATATCAGTTTTTATGTTAATAGAGATTATTAATAATAATTAATTCTCTCGTTAGAAATGTTTGCACGAGCTTATACATTACCACATTTTGCTTTTCCATTGAGGAAGCTGGTATAACCGGAGACGTCAATGTCGAAGTATGTTTTGTACCGATTGGCAGCATAGATGCTTGAAAGCGTTCAAAAACTGCTTGGCCACTGTCACCGGAACGAGCTGCATGCCCATTCATCTTTGGCACAAACTGCTGGTAATATATTCTTATGCGGACTTATGTTGGTTCACGTTTGGTATCCAATGACATACACAGCTGAAAGATATTAAGTATTTAATACCATACACGTGCAAGAAAATATACATATATATATCGCGCAATTGCGAGCTGATCGAGCCGTTCTTAAGAATTAGTGGTTACTTGTTTTAAAAACTTTTTTTATCTTCTCAATTTTCTTCTAAACGTATGTGTGGTATTATAGATAAGAAGAGTAAGACAAAATGACAAAGCAGTTTAGATAAATGTACAACAAGATGTATGAAAAGATAAGAAGACAGATAATAGGATCAGAGTACGTTCTATAATTTAACATTTGACATATAAAAGAGCTGACAATTGTATTGTCTGCGCGAAGCGAAGAATTCTTGCTCCGTTTGCATGATGTTTTTGTAAACGGAATATTCTGTCCGTTGTACATAAAGAATACAACAATATTAAGAATGTAAATATAATAATATTAAAAATATAAAAAACATCTTCTTCTAAATTTTACATTAAAAATATAAAATATTCTTAACTCTTCGCGGATAGACATGAATCTCTCAAACTCACTCAAAAATTGCGCATTGGCGTTTCTAGTAAAATCAAGAAATAAATTAATTTCGAGAACTATACGCTAGATGTACGTGCAAAGTATATTTCTTTTAACGGGTAAATTAATACGCAGAAAATTCAAGTTAAATAATAATTCTAAAAATAAAAATTCATATGTGTTACTTTGCATCACACATATGTGAAATGGTAATTCTTGTTATATGAATCTTACATGAATTTAAACATTGTTATTCAGTTCGAATTTTTTATGTATATTAATTTACACGTTAAAAAAATATATCGCTCACGTACATTCAGTGTACGTGACACTCAAAGTCCTATTTCTTGATTTAGTTTATACTTAACAAATATTCTTGTTTGTGCACGTACATACGCAGAAGTATCTAAACTCTAAAAGAAAAGAACAAAATAATAGATAAAAACATTTATTTTTCAAAATTTCAATTCTTTCCTTATGATATGTATCTCCAAAATTTAAAATAAAGTTCGCGAAAACTGAGTTGTAATTTACATATGTATGTAAATATACATATGTATATACTTAATATTTGTACATGCAAATCAATTCTTGAAAGACGAACACAAGGCAAGAAACAAATCGTAAACATTACGTAACGCATTATCTACGTGTGATGTTGATGTTTAAAAATCTACTTACAAACAGTTTCAAAGAACAACATGCATAATCAACGAGAAGCGAGCGAATTGATTACATCGCTTGTATGTGGGAAAGCATTATGATGCGCATAAGAGCATGTTACATATATACGTAATATGGATATGTTTGTACATGTGTATGCAGCTATCATATCGCAGAAAATAAACTCTACTCGTTGTCTTCATTCTCGTTATTTTTCATTACATCCGATATCTGAAGAGGATATTGTGTGATGTAATATTAATTGCAAAACAATTAAAAATTATGACTAGTTTGAATATATATATTGATTACAGTTTACAGTCTTATGTATCTTGATATTATAAAATATTATTATCGCCACAAATTATCGAAAAAATTATATTATTATAATTTTTAATCATAATATATTAATAATATGTAACAAAGCACAATAGTAACAAATATATTTTACTACATATTTCATTAGAACTTATTTAAGAAAGTAACTTATAAAATGCTCAAAATATTTTCTCGTTAAAAAGATTAAAGAGATTAACATTGCACAATGTCGTATATCACGTTCTAATAGTTTTTTTTTTTAAGTGCAACACACAACTCATTCTCTTTATCTCTCTTTTTTTTTCTTTTCTTTTTTCCGTTTCCATTTTTCTTGTGAAATTAATTATGTTGTATTAGAGATATGTATATTTATAATAAAATATACGCAATTAAGTGACATCGCACAAATATATAAAGGACAGGACGTGCTTTTAGATATCGCAAAAATCACTTAAATCTTTTAAATTAGTACACGGGACAAAGTTCAACAATTTATAATTGCGTCTATCGTGACGTCTGCTATTTTACCAACTTTAGTTGTCCGAGTTTAATAATAATATCACAGGCAGACATGCATTCTTTGCACTATAAAATTTAGAAAACAACGCGTGTTAAAAAAGAAAAAAAATTAAAAAAATAACGAGCATCAAAAGTTAAATTGATCCTCTAATAATACAACGGACATTCCGGATAGACATTTATATAATCAGATGTTTTCCTTCGCGAATACTTATCACAAGTGTACATTTAACTCATGCGTCATGATCGATACGTTCATGGACAAAGCGCCAGAAATCCTCGGTCCGTCTATTTTAGATGAAAATTCCGAATGTTATCACAAGTGTGAGTGTATATGTGTGTACACACAATAATTATAGACTTCTATATAACAAATAAAACAAACGTTACGTCGTTTTCGTCGGCCAATATCGATTATGAATGCACTAACCTTGTTATTTATTCTTCTTTGTTATTATTTCCGTGTCCCGGATGATGATGTCTCATTGAATTTCCTGAGGATACGACCACACTCATTCCGTGACTATCTACAAATTGCGGGTGCCTGCGGACAGCCCGCAGCGCAGGCCAGGGCGTATCTACAATCTGCTGATACATACGTTCACTATAAGAACACCAGTTGTGTGTTATCAAGCAAGCCGTTTTTCGCGCACATGCGCATTAATTGCACATAAATGATTTATATAGAACTGGTTGTAGAAGTTGTGTGTTTAGAAGTGAACTAAAAAAAAAGAAAATCTTTAAAATTTGGGAAACTGTTCAAATTGGCTAAATTTTCCAATCTAATCTCAATTTCAGACAATAAGCATAAATCGCTGTTGAAGACGATTGGTTCAACTCTCTCTACCGTGTTTTTTTTCCCATTAATGTTCCTCTTTTTCAATTTTCATGAGTAGGTTCCACTTGGCGCTTGCGACCATCGCGAACGTAAGTCGAACACACAACGGTCCAATCACATTGCTCGATTTGCCGAATTAACCAATATGATACCAGGTCAATCATCTCCAATTAACGCAATCGATCAATTATTCCGTTGGAATACACCAATTGCACAGATCGATCAACCGAATTGACCAATCGTGGTTAGCGTTTCATCGACCGATTAACTAGAGCTATATAGATGACCTGGCCCATGTATTTTAGGATACATTTTCCTCTTTCTCCCGCTATACGGCGCTATATATAAAAAAAAATTCTCTCGTCGATTTCTCGTCTATAATTCGTTGACCCTTGCTTCTCCTGTGTCTGATCTTTGATTTGGCCGATCTGAACTACCACAAATCTTTTTAAGCATCATACGTCGGTAACGTACGCTTGGGCAGGCGGTGTTCTACAATTTTTACGTGCTTCTAAGTAAGTAAACGCGTTGTGTGTCCAAGAGAAATTATTACCAAATCGCGAAGTACCGAAATTCAATCGTACCAGACGCGTGCTCCAACGAGGTATTGAGATATTTAGTGTGGTCTCTGCTATCACATCGGATGCTCCATGCACTAAGCGCGATCTTAACCTCTGTATCAGCCGTTCGCATTGCATACGTAATCCATCGTCATTGTGCATCACGTGTGACTAGGCTTCCTATTAGTAACGGCATATAATAAGGCAACGTCGTAGATAATTATTATCTCTTAACGGTATTTGTCGAAAGTTATGCTTCATGGGTTCGAAGTCGAAGCACTGTAATGTGCACATTTTTTCTTTCACATTATGCCAGATCATATCATGGATACACATACATGTGCATGCACACATACACACATACATACACACACGTACACAAACAATATATGTGTATTGCAAATTAAGGTAAAAATGTAGAAGCAAGCAAATTAGTTTTTCTGATGTATGAGATATTCTAGTAAATTTGGTTATTTTATCTTGTTTCAAGATAACAATTAACTTCTAACAGAAGTTTTGCAACATTTTGCAATTTATTTGTATCCTTGATATACTAATTTAGAGAACTCTTTTAATACATACTATTCAAAAGCCTTATTTCTTTTATATTAATGCGTTAACTATGTTTTATTCTGTTTAGAAGAATATTGTATGAGTCAAAAAATAGAAAAACCAATATTGTCAGGTCAACGAATAAAGACCAGAAAAAGAGGTAAAAATACATATATAATTTATTACATAAAACTGCATATTTAATAAGATATCAAATTAACCAAGATGCTATTCTTTTCTGTTAATTACAGATGAAAGAGAGAAGTATGATCCAACAGGATTTCGAGATGCAGTTCTTCTTGGGTTGGAAAAGGCTGGTAACGACTTAGAAGCAATATCTAAATATTTGGATACTGCTGGTTCCAAATTAGATTACCGCCGATATGGGGAAGCTCTATTCGATATTTTAATTGCTGGGGGCCTCTTAGTTCCTGGCGGATCTATAGCTCAAGATGGTGACAAACCGGTTAAGACCAGTGCATGTGTTTTTGAGCAGCCGGAGGACATGGAATCTATGAGAAATTTTGAACAGGTAAAATCTAAGACATGATATATAAATCTTCCTATTTCAATTGCTTTTGTTTTAGAATATTTTTATGAAATATATATATAACATGTATGTTGAAATAAATAGGTCTTTATTAAACTTATGCGACGTTACAAATATTTGGAAAAAATGTTTGAAGAAGAGATGAAGAAAGTATTGGTTTTCATGAAAGGATTTTCACCTAAAGAACGTATTAAACTAGCTAGAATGACAGCCTTATGGATCTCTAATGGTTCTGTACCACCCACGGTACTCTCAGTTCTTATCAATGAGCATCTTGTCAAGGACAACTTGGCATTAGACTTTTTATTGGAAGTTTTTGTTACTTGGAAACAAGAGAAAGGTTTATCTAGTTTAATGACAGCTCTGAAAAAAGGAGGCATTGAAGGAAGGTAAATTTAAAGTTTGTTTATATGATTAATTGTGCAATTTGTGTTATAAAATACAATCTTATCTTTATCAATTTCCTTGCTTATTCAATTTTTTTATATGCATTTCAGGTTGATGGAGTTCGTACCACCGAATAAAAGAACAGAAGAGCATTTTCGAGCTGTATTCGAAGCAGTAGGCTTGGCTGATATTGTAAAATTACATAAGGCTCAAGCCAGTCAGGAAGCAAAACGAGATTTGCAGCAACTTCTTTTAGATCAATTAGCTGAGAATAGACCGATGAAGGACATCATATTAGATCTCAAAGAAATGGCACAAAGGAATGGGATTCCGGAACATGAAGTTATTGGATTGGTAATTTTTTTCTTGGTTTACCTTAAATAAAACTTTGAAACAAGATAGAGTAAAAAATCTTAGATATACTAATTATACGTATTTATAGATTTGGGTTGTTGTAATGGGTCAAGCTGAATGGAACAAGAAAGAAGAGTTAGTTGCCGAACAAGCGTTAAAACATTTAAAAATTTATACTTCACTGTTTGGTGCTTTTACAACCACTGCCAGATCTGAGCTCGCACTCATCCTCAAGGTCCAGGAATTTTGTTATGACAACATGAATTTTATGAAAGTCTTCCAGAAGATCGTTTTACTCTTTTATAAAAGTATGTTAAAAAATTTATATAAATACATATTACACAATTATCTAACAATAAATTATAATTTTTCTATATTATAAACACCATATAAAACATTAAAAATATAACCAAATATATGTAAATTTTAGCGGATGTTGTATCAGAAGAGATAATATTAAAGTGGTACAAAGAAGGTCATTCAGTCAAAGGAAAAATGCTCTTTCTAGACCAAATGAAACAATTTGTAGAATGGCTGCAAAATGCTGAAGAAGAGTCAGAATCAGGAGAAGAGGAGGATTAAAGAAAAAAAAACAAAAAAAAAGAAAACCTATTTAAGTAAGTTTTCACACGTCTTTGTGTGTAAAATTGTGCATTTTAAGACATTTTTTTCACAGACTATATATTTAATGCCAGTAATGAAGAACAATATAGTTGCAAAACGAAACAAGTCAAGAACAATTCAATATCAATCGGGAAAGAAATCAAGGATCGCGCCGTAAAATTATACAATATAAATAAAATAAAACTTCAGTCAATGTTAGATTACTCCACAATGAATTAGGTATTTCAGAGAATAGAACATTTTTAAATTGTCGATAAGAACTAATACTAACATCCAATCAGTGTGGAACAACTGTGAATTTGCAATGTCTTTAAATTGCATTACTTTAAGAAAAAATATTTTGTGTTACATTTTTATAACTCCTACAAAATATACATAGAATAACAAAGAAATTGTATGAAAAAAAATCTTTATCCCTGTACGTACAATTTTCGGATCCCTATCTTTCTTTGTATAAAACTATTGTACTAGTTTATAGAAAATATACTGACAGGTGATGTTTAGTATTCAATGTTTTGTTGACTTAAAATTTCCTTGTAATAGACTAGATTATCACATTCTTTCAGATATCTGGATAATTACTGCTGTATTAAAGTCATAAAGTCAGAAGAGACACAAGAACTTAGCTTGTTCTTAAGCTTATAGCACGATGCTTTTTTTATGCTACATGCAAACATCATGATCAGTTGACAAGTCCTTTTTTTATTTATATACAATTGGTTTATTTTGGCGCTCCCGTGCGATCTAGCATGAAAAAAAACATCGTACGTCGAGCTTTACTTTTTTTATAAGTTTTTCTAAGTTTGTTTCGTTTATTTACACTTTTAGATTTAATTTCGGTTTATACTTGAAAAGTCTCATATCAGTTACTTGTTGTTTCTTAATAAGCGTTTTACTTTTCATAAAAGGAACTAACTTTTCCGGCACAATGATACGATGATGTTTTGTTTGATAAGTTTCACACAAGGCAATCAACATGCGAGGTATTGCACACGCAGTTCCATTTAATGTGTGTACGTGAACCGTCTTCCCATCTTTCGTCTTATATTTAATATTAAGACGCCGTGATTGATAATCTGTGCAGTTACTACAACTAGATAATTCACCATATAACTTTCTTCCAGGCATCCATCCTTCTATGTCACATTTTCTGAAACAAATACACAATGTGTTAACATAAGACCATGTAAATAGAGTGTGTATATTTTTTTACGCACACGTACATATGTTGTATGAAAAAGCAAACTTAAACAAAACATTTAACATTAAAAACTCTGTTCTTAGAAAGTAATTTATATTATAGAAAGACACAATAGAACATTAAAAATATAGATATTATCTCATTTATACCTATAAGCAGGTGAACCTAACTCAGATGGAGGCATATCCATTATATGAAAATGCAATCCTAATGAAGAGAACAATTGCTGCTGTACATCTTGTAGATCTTGAAATATTGCCTCAGATTGAGATGGCTCAGAACAAACAAACATTTCTACTTTTGTAAATTGATGAACTCTGTATAAATATAATGAGTTAGAATAACCTTTTTATAGAATTGATTTACAACACATAAAAATATCTACTTTCTAAATAATATTTCACCTGTATATTCCTCTTTCATCTAAAATACTTGAAGCCTCTGCACGATAGCATCGACTAACTGAGGCTAATTTTAATGGTAACACATCATAGGAAAGTGTAGTGTTTATCAACTTGGCAGCTAATGCCATTTCTGCAGTTCCTGATAAACTATAATCATCACCATAACAAGGATCCAAATTATATACAAGAGTTCGGTCACCATCTACTATTAAACCACATCTTTCTATAACTTTAGTTGGAAGGATATCAGGAACAGACAACAGTTTAAATCCTTCCTTCATTAATTCTTTAACTGTATATTGAATTAAAGCTTCTTCTAGCTCTGCCAAATCTCCCAAGAGTATGTAACTTCTCTGTCCAGCAACAGGGCCCAAAGCTTGTGTTCTTATTGCTTTCAGATCAGTGACAAGTTCAGCAAATTCTTTAGGTTCAAAGTCAAATTCTGGTTTTTTGCCATATTTTTTTAATAGTTTTGGTTTATTGTCATATTCAACTACTGAGGGATGCGTACAGTTTGGTATTTTGCTTAATTCTTGCAAAAGTAATTTTTGTTTTTCAGGTTTGCCAAAATATTCAAGGACTTTGTCAATATCTCCAACACCTTTTCTTTTTTTAATATTGTTTGAAATTACATCACGATTTTCTGGATTGCATAGAAAAGCTATATTATATTCTGGCTCAGGAACACATAGTTTTACATTAGTTACATTTTGCTTTGATATTACAGGCTATAACATTGCAAAAAGAACATAATTAGTAAAAAAATACATTGTAAAATAATATATATATACATATATGTAAAAATATAAACTACAATACATACCACTGTGTGGAGCCATGAATGTTGTAAGTGTTGTTGTAACTTGCAAAGTTGTTTCAAACAGTTTTGAAGACTGAATTTCATCTTACATTTCAAAGATTAACAGAAGATTTATACAAACTTCTTTTTAAACTCAAAAAAATATTACTTCATAAATTTTTGTATTTTAGTTTAAATATCTACTCTTTCTCACATAATATTTGCAATTACAGCAGAGTTTTGCATAATTCAAGTCTACAATAGTCAAGTAACGAAGTAACTCGTATAATTCAAAATGATTCGTTTTTTTGTCAAGTTTTCTTTCCGTTTCTCGTGTTGTGTTCCACTACCGTGTTTACTAGCTGAATGAACATAACCTTATTCATGTGTGTATATAGCACAGTGTTGTAGAAATTAGAATAAACAAATACCTTTCAGCTTCAGCGACCTAGATTGCAGACTATGGAAGTATTTTTGCAAATTAACAAGTTGAAGGTTTTTATGTTTTACTGATTTCAATAAATATATACAATTTTTCTTAATAAATAAATTTCTTGGCATTTAAATATTTTTTAAGTTAATTTTAACAAATATATGAACTATTTTTAGTAAGATTTTCACAAATGATGAATAAAATAGTCATGTGTGAAAAAACAAGAAAATATATTGGGAGAGTTAATATCAACATCTATAAATGTTTTATATATTATTTTAATTTATTTTGTGTTTAACACATTGAATTAACATTGAAGAATATTAACTATTTAACATTGAATTAATAGTTAGAATTAACATTAAAGAATGGTAACATTTAACATCGAGAAATAACATTAAGAATTAACATTATTGTTATATTTGTGATTATATATACACATATATACATATACATATAGCAATAATGTTTATATTTATACATATATATATATATATATATGTATATATATACGTCATATATATTACAAAATTACAATGTGTTTTTAACAGAGTTCAAAAGATTTTGATATAATACAAGTAACAATTCAATAACTTTGAATAGAAATTTGTATATGTGGCTTTGGAAATAAAAATGTTTAACAAATTTCCTTAAAAAAACTTGTAAATTATAAATACTTGAATTTCTACGAGTTCGAGGGTCACCTCATTACTTTTTTAAAACTTAATTTAGTTTGTAATTCACAAAAAGTAGTAAAAAAATATGATTAAATAACAAACAAACTTGTCACCATGTCTCTCAATGATCTTCCAAGACGTGATGTTAGAATATCATTTTAATTTGATGTGAGAATTATTTTATTACTTAAACAGAGACGAGAGAGAGAGAGAGAGAGAGAGAGAGAGAGAGAGAGAGTAAAAAATTTCGAGTATTTTTAAAAAACTTACCACAATACTAATGAAAAAACTGAAAAAAACATTGCGGCGAAGACGTATTATATCGGTATATTAAGGACGGTATAAATCATGATATTCTTTCATCAAGCCTAATGAGCCTAATGAACATTAAGTTTACATGGTACAAGCACACAATTGCGATAATAAATAAATATATTACAGCGGGAAATGAGAGATAACCGATATGCGATGTGCGTTGGAAATGTACTATATATATATACATATATATATATATATATTTTATACGCATCTAAATCTAAAGAGAGAGACATTTCGCACTATGTCCATGAGGCGACCGTAACGTAACTTCTCTTTCATGGATTAAAGCATGTTGATTGCACATGTACATTGTAATTCTAGACACACCGATATAGATACACAATCTAGATAACCCAGCAGTATAGAAAATACATCAAGTATAGCGAGCTGGGTGTTCTGCTGAGTTTTACCTTCGACATAATTTGTTGCAGTCTGACTATGCAACATGAAAACAAACAAATTGTATTGCCAGAAATGAGCAAATCGTATCGAAGGAAAGACACACACACATACACTTTCTCATTCATTCATTTACTTGCTTACTATCACACTGTCACTCACTCTTTGCCAGTGCCAAGAGCGTAGCGTCTGGCAACATAAAATCTAAATCAGACATTTAGGCATCTTAAGCCGTTATATATACTTGAAAAGTCAGAATTTGTGGCTATAAAATTTGAATATACACTCCTACTTAAATTAATATCATCGAAAGATCGCGGTATTTTTAAAAAGCAAATATTATGACATTTTCAAATTTGATTTCATTTTGTACATGATTTTCTTATAAAGAAATGATCAAAAAATCGTTTAATTAGAAAAGAGGAAGAACAAAACGGAAGAAACCAAGATAACAACAAATATGTCATCTAATGTCTAATGAAATTGATATCGTTTTAATATTTTCCACTTAATAATACGACGTTATAAAATGGCGTTTGTCTTGTTAAGTGGGAAGTGTTAGCACGATATCTGACTTCATTTTCTCCAGAATAATTATCACTGTTTATCGCTTAAAATCTGGTTGGATTAAAATCCTTATTGACCATAGAAAAATCGCGAAACTCATCTTGATTTATATATCCATCATCTTCCATTGGTGTTAACACAGGAGGCTCCTGTGTGAAGTCTTTATCAAAGTTCGAAGCATCTTTCTCATTTTTCTGAAAATTGTGAAAAAACAACAATCGAGTCTTATACACAATCGTCACGTATTATTTATTAATAGAAGCAATATTAAACTCACAATTTCAGGTTTAACTGGTGGGTGCACTCTTCGCGCTTCGAGTGCTTCCCAATCTATTTTCTTGTAGAAAAATGGATGGAGTTTTATAGCATTATCACCACCATTGGCTGCCACACAACCTAATCGCTTGGCAGGATTTTTAGTCATAAAACCTTTCAAAATGGATACTCCTTCTTGGGAAATCCATCCGGGATATAGTGCTTCATCTCGTAATATCGATTCAAATAGGTCGTCTTCGTTCTCGGCTTCAAAAGGTGGCTGTCCAGCTAACATTTCATACAACAAAACACCCAAAGCCCACCAGTCAACGCTGGCACCATATGGCAATTCTTGAAGTATTTCTGGAGCTATATAATCCGGTGTACCGCAAAATGTCGATGTTGTCGTTTCTCCCTCAATTACATTTTCTTTACACATTCCAAAGTCTGCTAATTTAATGTGTCCTTCCGAATCTAATAATATATTATCCAGTTTTAAATCACGATATAAAACGTGATGTTTGTGTAGGAACTGAAGCGCAAGGGTGACTTCTGCTGAATAGAAACGCGCTCTATCTTCGTCGAATTTTTGTGCTTTTTGAATATGAAACATTAGATCACCTGAAATAAATTGTAAGATAATATAAAATAACAGAAAGAGAAAGAATGTTTTATTTTTTTATGAAACATTATGGATTTGTACCTCCATTCACATATTCCATAACAAAAAAAAGTCGGTCAGTGGTTTGGAAGCAACTATGGATGGCTGTTAAAAAAGGGTGTTTCGCTGCTAAGGCTAAAATCCTCTTTTCCGTCATTGTGCACTCTACATCATCGTCTTGAATAATAACGCTTTTTTTCAAAATTTTCACAGCGTAAACTTCGTCGGGATTACTCTTTCGTTCCACAAGCATCACTTTACCGAAACTACCTTTACCGAGCACTTTGATAAAATTAAAATCGTCAATACCGAATTTTCTTAGTTCACTGCCGTTAACAGGTACTGCATTTTCACAGATGTTCATTGGTTGTGATGTTCTTTGGTTTGCCTGTAATCCAGTCGTGGATGATGTGTTTGTACATGATGTAGTAGATGTAGATGGTCCAACGGAACTTTCTGTAATTTTTAAAGGTTTGGATTTCTTGTCGGCGGATATATTTATCGTTTGCAAAATATCGCCCATTGCTTTGGTATCGACACCACAACTGTTTGGTACATTCCTTAGGCATCGTTTATGAATGTTCATGCTACAAACTGCATTAAAAAACATAAAACAGATTAAAAATCTTACTTAATAAAAATAATCGTCACATACAAATTGATTTACTGACCTTCGCATTGTAGACCCTGTTTGACAAAACCATATAATAAGGATCCACAATGGTCACAAAATGTAAATCTTTTGTATGTATGAAGAACAAAACGATGTGGCACATCTATACTGAAACGTGGACCATCTGTTTCTTTACTTGATTTTAACGCGGTTTGTCCACCCTAAAAGTGCACAATAAATGTCTATTACAATAACTTAAAAATTGTTTATATTTGAATGTTAATTAATTATCCATTAAATGTTTACATATATGTATATATAATAAATAGACTCAAATTAATAATTAATAGTAATTATTAATAATAATTATTAATAATAAAGTAATTAGAGTCAAAAATTAGAAAACATCATAATATGTCATTGTAAAGAAAGTTTGAATAAACTTACTAATCTTCTCATTCCTGGACACTTGGTTATCACAAACTTGTGACATCTTTTGTGGACCACGCAAGTACATACTGAAACAATATTACAAATCTTTTTTTGTAAAAATGTGATTGCCGGTAAAACAGAACATCAAATATTGCATATCCAAAGCTGATTGCATGCGTGATTAGACATATACCCAAAAATTATTTACAATAACATTATTTAAGCGTAAAAATAAAATTGGGACTAGGGTGACATTACTCAACATTACCTCGGCATGAAATCAGCAGAAGCTTCAGTATCAAAAATGGATTAACGCACAGTTTCTAAAACGCTGTGTTCGAAGTTTTTTTTCCATTTGGCTTTATAAGTCGGTAAACAAAAGAAAAGAAAATTTGTCAAGAACATGCAATAAATCAAAACACTTCTATGTGGCCATACGTTGTATTGAAGCGAATAAAATAATTCCAGGAGAGATCCAGTTACATCGTGATAAGGATCAATGCCAAAGTCCTGCAGGGATCAATGTCATAAATAGCAAGTAATGTAGTACACACATGTGTAGCACACACGTGTTTTACTTTATCATGAATTATAATTCCATAGTAATTTCTGTGGAAGTATATTCAAAATGAATTAAAAGTGCACAGAGATTGGGCCGCAAGGCGTTACGGGTTAAAAGTAAAGCATTGAAAACTAAGTTGTTGAATAAATAAATAAATATTTTAATTAATAATAAGTTTTGTGAATTTTCTTATCACAAAACTAGTCGCACACCACATACACACGGCTAATTAGAAGACATTCATATATAAGGGTGCGGCAAGCGGATACGTAATTATAATCTGTTAATAACAGTGTGTCTTCTCACCTTGACACTGATAGCCCTGTTTGCCCAAGCCCCTGAAATACAACAGACAAAACACGTCACATCGTATCCTCATGATCCCTTCTAAGCACATACGTTTGCTTCCTTAAATCGTACTTAGTCATTATCTACCTTAAATTTTTCATTGAAAAGATTTTTCCAATTAATGCAAAAGAACAAGAAGATCATTGATAATACCAAACCCATTTTACTCTGATTAGCTATAATATTTGTAAATATTAGATATTCATTAAAATTATTATCTCAAATGTTCTAGCATCTAAATATTTTGAAAACAAACTTAGCAGAATGTTTAAGGCATGTACTCCCGCGAAAGAAAGTATTATACATCCAAACATGCAACCCGTTTATAAAAAAGTAGAGAAAATGTTCTTAAATAATGTTTAAGAGTCTTCACCTTGAGTATGTGTGAACTAAAATGTTTAAAACGTCGGTATAAAAACGGCCCATACGTGACCCCGAAAGCCATGCTCAAGAATATAGAATATTTTTTTATACAAAGTTCTGTTTGCAAACAAAATATTTTTAAACAACACAAAAGCCTTTGTTTTATCTACGTTTAAAAGAATTTATACAATATAAATAATCTTGACCTTAACATATATCTATTTCTGCACAATCTGCGCTTTAAATTAAATGACGGTCTCTTGTAGTTTCTCGGATAATTCAATTTAAAGTATAATAATCAATAAGTCAACAATGTTCGTAAACAAGAATAGCATTTGTATTTCATTGAGCTAAAACATGCTTTGCGCAAAGGATGTAAACCGATGCGGAACTGTACAATTTTAGACCACGCATTGGAAACGCCATGTGATGCAAAGTACTTAGTGCTTATAAAAACATGTGCGCGAATAAAGTTATATATACATATATATATATTGCTTTCTAATATTATTATATACTTTAAGTGAAATATTTCAGAAACTCTATATACTTGAGAAACTATATGTACCTGATTCAAAATATGAGTTACATCCTGTAAAATCTTCGGGTTACAGCATGAAGTAAAGTTTTATAAACATTTAAAATTGAAAAATTTTCTACAGTTTCAGCTTTTTTTTGTTTTCGGACTTTTTGATTGTATACCATCAATTACGGAACATTTTAATGTTTAAAATAATTACATTATTATTTTAACAAATCAATTCTAGGAATAATCTAATGTTAATCATACGTAATATATCTTCTTAAAAATTACCGAAAATTATAAAAAAAATCACAGTGAAACATGCATTTGTGTTTTTTTTTTTTAATTGCCGATCAATTTTAGATGCGCAGTGTTAGATAAAGTTTTGAAAATGATATACTTTTCTTTTGGAAAATCTAACCGTAACAGGTAAATATCAAATTTCAAGCATGCTCCCATTTTTCAAATATTTCGAAATAATGTGGCATGTGTCCAAGATAGCATCAAAAAATACTTTTGCATGAAACCTTAAGCGATATACACGAAGCAATAAGGCATACATAAGCGCACATACCATATAAAATCATGACAATGCGAACAAAATGTTGGTTGCTTCAGAAAAGTAGCCATAAATTTGTGTCCGTTCACTTGATGTATTTTCCGTCGCACTGCATATCTTCTACCACCGAAACCTCTCTCTTTAAATACTCGTTCACTGCTAACTGGGCCTTCACCATTGCCACCCAATCCGCTACTTTGTGGCGTATCTAATGTATCGAATTAAAAATGTGTTACATCATGTATATGCATCAAATAGTAAGATGTGATTTTCTTACTTTCTGCTACATAATCGAATATCATTTTCACTCTCAATTTTCCCTGAGGTTCCAGATCAATCTGAAACAGTTTTTAAATAAGTTGTTAATAAGTAGGTTAAAAATAATAAAAGAATATTAACGTCATTTATATATAAAATATGTGTAGAAAATATTCATTTGTGTATAACGTATTCTATTATTATTTTTTATATGTCAGTACACACAAACACACACACACACACACTCTTTCTCTCTCTTTTTCATTCATGAGTGTGCAATAAAACGCTAATTTTCTATAGCATTTATACAACACATTTTTAAGATAATAACTGCATATAAATTATATTTGAAGTAACGTAATTATTATATGTTTCGTTTTGTGTCCATTGATTACTTTCATTACTCTATGTGTAAAAAAATGAAAATACATTTAAGCTGTAACATTGTTGCGCTAATAATTATTACTTTTAATAATCGTTAATATACAACGCTAAGATTATTTTAATATTAATATTTTTCAGAGCACCGAAAATAAATTTATAAACGCATATATTTTCGGAGTTTCCTGGATGACCATAAACTCAATGATTTTTCTCGTAAGAAATCCGATAAAAACATATAAGCGCTTATTTTACTTTTAAAAACATATAAGCTTATTTTGTTTTACATCAAAGTATCCGAAAATTTCTGAAAATGGTTTTCAAGTTTGAACTACGTTGGTGGTTTTACACTGACGTTTTGTGGCATTTCAGTTTACTTTGTCGGGTTTCAACAGCAACCTGATACTTAGTATAAATATAAAAATGACACTAACGTGGATCAAATCCGAAAATTATTTTCATGAATTCTTATAACACATTGCGAAAGCATCAAATCTGAAGATATATTATTCTCATATTAATTAAACGGATTATTTATAGATTTCAAAACAAAAGAGTATCTAAATGTCACACAATTCACTGAAATATCATTCAAAATTCAATTATTGTCCGGATCGGATAAAAGTTTTCTATGATTTTAATTGATATAATGTTCAGATCCTGATCAAAGAACTTTCCCATATCAGAAAATTAATGTAATTTTTCATAAATAATTTATAGTAAGAAATAGTCAAGTATAGTAAGCTAAGCTTGTTGTAAATACTGGTTGAAATCAATTAACGGCAAAATTCTCCAATTATACACGAAAAAGTTCAGTAATTAAAATATTAAATTATAGTAAAATTTTAATTAAATTAGTAAAATGTTTTAGTAAAATTTTATGCTCTGAGAAAACAGAATTTTACTTTATATAATAAGTTTCTTTTATAATATTCAACTATTTTTGCAACAATGGAAGAAGACTGACTAATAAAAATTTAAATACTATACTCTAGCACTTGAGAGGTTGAAATACAAAAGTTTACACGACCTTTGTGATTTGTCTAGTAAATTATAAAAAAAACAAAATAACTCACCCAAAAATCATTATCACGTTGTTTGGTCAGACCTTCGAAGGAAATATTGCAGTTAGCAATAAAATAATCCGGTTGTAGCACCATGTCGTGAAAGACGGTCAAGTTCAGTATTCCTGGATGATTTCCCGAGCACACGAAAGATTCATTCCAAACTGGGTTCGACGTTCTCGGCCTCGTGGACGTACGACCCAGGCCCGTCTCACCTACACTCACCTGAACGTACGGATAGAGTAATGGTTCTTCTTGTGAGAATCTTCGCTGATTCTCGGTCGCGCGAAGCCCCGTGGCTTCGCAAATCTCGATCTTTATCATCCTCGCGCGTTCGTATCTGACGTATCAGTGCGAACACTCAGACCAGCTGATTCTGACGGATGTGATTCCGATCGAGACAATACTGACCCATATGATTCCGAGTGCGTAATCTTGAGTCATGAGTATGTAATTTCGACTGATATGATTTAAAAACGTGCGGTCTCAATCGTTGTGCCAGCACCGCGACTATCATCAAGACCGAAAATACAGATATAACGTGTCAAAATAAAAGAGTGAGATCCAAAAGACCTCTTTCGCTCCAATTTATCAGACGTGGTTGAATTGACGTTCTACCAGTGGCCTCTTTTACCGTTTCGCGGTCTCGGCCAACCTAATTCCTCTCCACAGAGCGCGCTCATATCCATAGAACGGAAATCGCACTTCTTGCTCCTTTTCTCTTTATCGCATTCCACCTCTTTTTCGCGCTCTTATCTTTTATCTCGCTCTTTCTCTCAGGAGATGTTTCCGCGCGCTGTCAGATTTTTCTTCCCCGTGTCGCAGGCCCTTGTCCTTCGCCTTTCCGTGTGTATGCGCTCTCTTCCCTTGAGCACACCACCAGCGAGCGCCGTATTCAATCGCGAGGCACCTTTACCTTCGCCTTTGGCATGCATACAACAGGAAACAGCGTGGCACAGTCGCCAACTCCGGTGCTGATCGTGACCCGATGACGGTGTGACAGCGTTCGCGATAGTGCACGACGACCGCGAAGCGCACGTACGAAGAGGCCTGGCCCTCTCGTCGTCTCCCTCGCTGTCTTGACACTCATCGGGGTGCTCTTCCACTACGAGTTTCGCGTTTCACCGCCCGCAACAATGACATGCAATTGCGCGAGATCAGCTTTAACGAGTCGAATCGGTAATTTCGCAAAACGACGAAGACGTGTATCCGTATAATTGAGAAAAGCAACTTTGCTTATCCTTGACCACTTCGCGCCGACCTAACAGACTCGACCGAGAACCGCTCGATTGGTCGCTTGCGCGGATCGTCAGTCGCGTCCTCGGCGCGCTTCGGGCGTTTCCGGGTGTCTCCGTTGTTCCGGACTCTTGGTGAAGAAGCCTACTTCGTTCGATTCCCGCATCAGTCTATTTATTTTTTAACTACACTCTTATATACATTTTCCCTTCCATCTCTGTCACTCTCCTTTCCTTCTTCTTTTTCATTCTCTCTTCCTCTCTTTCTCTCTCTGTATATATATTTTTTCTTTTACAACAATTATATTTTGTTTTTTTTTTTTACTTAAAAATGCAAAAACTTACGCACGAGACACATGTTTGCGCACGTGTGTTCAAGAGAATAGGTACTCGCGTTTATAGATTTAGCAGCAGTTTTATTAGATATAGATCTTGTGGTCTTTTTATAAAACACATTATATATGTTGCATTATATACATATATATATATACATATATATATATATATATTATATAAAACTTTGGTTCCAAACAAAATATTAACTTTCAATTTTAAAACATAAAAATTTGACACATGTATCTACACGTTTTTTTCACATTCGAATAATCTTCAATTTTTTTCTATCATATCTATAGTTATGTGATTGAGATCACCTAACGCACACCTTACAAAACATAAAATAATTTGTTGTTATAATAACATTGCAATGTCTCATTATTTGACAGAACAGTTAATATCATATAAGTTACTGGAGAAGTTATATATAAATATTTTCACGTAGTTTGTATACCTAAAAAATATATGAAAATATTTATTTTTTATTCTATAAAGAATTATATAAGATTTTGTCTTATCTCATTAGTAAAGTTAACAACTATATGGTTTTTGAGATATCTTTATGTAGATGTTAAGGTTTAGTTCTCTATTGTTTCCCTATTTTCTCTATAATTTCTTATACGACGTTACGTTGCACTAAAAAGAAAGTTTAATATTTTATCAGTTTTATTACTAGTAAAACTAATTTCGTCCAAAAGAGAATACGGTCAAGGACGCTTTATGATAATGATTATACATATATAATACTTACATGATTGTATATTTGTTTTATGTATGAAAATTAAAAAATATGGTATGTTTCATTAAGGAAAGACCAAGGCAACTTTGACATTTAAAAAGCCACTCTTAGAAAAATTCTTACTAGTTTATCACGATACTATCCTGTGTGTATGACATAAACGTGTATGTGTATACATTGATTAATTGATTAATATTTTTTTTGCAAGCGGTTATTATTTCTAAAGTTACCTTTGTGTCTAAATTTACCTTTCACGCAAGTTCGCGTGCTTTTTGTGCAAAAAACATGATTCCATTAACTCTCATGTTTTACATGAAAAATTGAAAAACTTATGGAACAATTGTACATCTCGAAAGTTTAATTATTTCCATAATAAACAAGAAAATAAATAAATAAGACATACACAGGTAAAAATATTTGCTGATTTTTAGAAAACATGTAAAACGGAGAAATTAACTATAGAAATTAACATTTTATGATTTATTGTCTAATGTTTGCGATTCCATACGACACATGTCATTATAGATTTATATTTCATGTATTAAATTGTTAAAATTAATATAGACAATAAATTAGCGTATGACAAAATATTCCGATAAACATAACTCACTCTTTGCTTTATTATATTTTCATACATATACCAATACAGTTATAACACGAGTGTATGCGTGCGCGCGCGCGCGCGCGTGTATGTATATGTATATATGCATGCGTGTGTGTGTGTATATATATATATGCGTGTATAATATGTGCGTATTGTATGTGTAATACGTGCGTACGCGCTTACTTATAATATCCATATGTATGTAATATACGTATGTATTTATTTATTTTTTTTATATCTCAGAGTATACAATGTGTTTATATTTTTTTTATATGAATGTTTCTCTTGCATTTATAACAATATGCCACGCACTGGTTCTTCTTACTTAATAATTGTGCCGAAAGCACCTGTAACGTGCGTTTTCGAGCTTGTACTTATCTACATATAAGCATATATATTTATATACACAGCGTTTTTTCATTTATACATATATATAATTTTTTTCTTTAATAACATTGTCAACCAATATAACTTATACTTTGCTTAGAAGCTACATAGCGAGTACCATCATTTAAGTAACATGCATGCACGCGCGCCTTATAATTACTCTCACACTCGTTAGATTTGTTTTTACATACATAAAAACAAAAAGCATTTAAAACGGAAAAAATCTATTGGTTAAGATATCAAAAAATTCTAGATTGTAGATCTTGACTTTTCAAACATTTAGAAAATTTGAGAAGTAAAGAAAAAATTTATCAGAAGCTTGAAAAATTTAAAACATTTTATCTGGTTATAGAAATTTAACTTCAGAAAATTAAATTAGAGAGAAAAAAAACTTGTTGTAATTCCAAAAGAAAGGTTTGTTTATTTTGCGCCTATAAATTTCTAAACTAATTTCTAAAATTTTCAAACATCTTTTGACATCTCTTAAATGCTTTTAAACTCTTACATATGTTCTCTTACTCCACTCAAACCATATCGTACATATACAAGCGTCATGTATATCGTTCGTACATGTCGTATAACACGAAATGTAATCTCACTCGAAACGGCTCTCGAAGACTAAATACTCCCAAAACGTATCACAGTCTATCTCTGCAATACATCGAGATTCCACTAAGCATTCAAATCGAAGTAAAAAGCAACAAAGCAATCATTTTGTTTTTACATTTTTATCTCGTTAACACTGTCTATATCAATAATCTGTGTCCAGAAATTATTTAAAAACGAGAACCGCTTTTTAAAAGATTTAAAATTGTTTAGTTATGTACATATAAAGTTATATTGTTATAAAAGATTTTCTTAAAATATAATTGTTGTAATCATGACTTTCAAATTACAATAAATTAAAACTATAATCAGAGTCAATGTAAAATTGAAATTGGAAATACTGTTCATTATATCTCAGTAAATTCTTACGTTTGTAACAATATACTTGTTTAAATATACGTATATTAAGTACATGTAAGTAGTAAGGGACAATACGTGATTTTATACGAAAGTTGTATAATGCTTTGTTCTTATGAAAAATTTTCACTGTAAAACTTTAAATATAAAAAATCACATATAAACACTGCCGATTTTGTATTACGACTCAATGATTGCATTTTAAGAAACTTCTTTTTGAACATTAGAGGTACTTGTGCGAAACTTATTCCTAATGTATAAGATTATATATATTTACATACACAGATTTTGCCTCTTGGATTAAAAAAGTTAAATATCAAATAAATGCAACTACATATAATATAGCTTTTGACGTTTTAAGATCATGTCAGTCACGTGGATATTTCTTTTGAGATTTTTAAAATAAACTTCAATGAATATAATGTTATAATATATTATGTGACGAAGTAATATTATTGGTAAGATTGTTTAGGTGAAAAATTTAAGTTTTCTGTGAAAGTTTTGCAAAGATACACTATTAAATATATTATTATAGATGTTAAGAAAGTTAAAGAAATAAATTTATTGATTGTGTTATCTTTGCAATAAAAGATCTTAATAAGAACAATAAGATAATTAATTAAAGATTTAGAATATATCATCTAATTTTTCAAAATGCAAATCCATTCAAATTGTTACTTCCCTTGTATGTAAATTTTATATAATACAACCTCTCTCACTCACATGTACGCATAGAGAATAAATATAGTATAATTACAATTTCAACCGTATCATCACGTCTACAATATGATTGTGCGCACAGCAATTAACATCAATTATAAATGTTTAATCAAACATTTTACACTCACGTTTAAGATGGATAAATAATCATTTAATAGACTGTTTTTTTTTCCAGCAATCGTTCTTTGGATCGCGCGCGCGATATTATATCTGATGTATTTTTAGGAGAAAAAATATGGTCGATTGAAGAGAGAGAGATAAAAATGTATAGGAAAAATTGATTAAACATTAAGTGTATAATGGTCATGTAATAGTTTCTGCTACAAAAATTGTTATCAAAAACGTGACGGCAATTGCTCGTAAAAAAGGCAACAATGATAACGGTCACAATAGAAGTAAGAAAGTTGTAGTAGCAACTTTCTTAGCGGTCAATAATTCTCTTCTAATGGCAGTTATTTATCACTCATTTCGTTAAGTACTCGCGGAGACTAAATCTAGTCTTTGACATTTTTCTTTGAGATCTCTATGTATATATCTCTATGTATATATAACCTAATCCACTATATATATGCATGTATAAATAATGGAAGAAATAATACTCCTAAGCTAGTGCCATTCTTATATCGTCGCTTTATAATAGGCCTAGCCAGAAAAATATTAAGGATCTTTATATACTCTTTATTCGTACTCTTATATCTGTTCAATACGTCCCTTTAGCGCTAAATGCGACTCTCTTGAACAATACACAAAATTTAAAATGTTATTCAAAAAAGGTCTATATATATATATATATATATAAATTGTTCAGGTGACTAAACTTATATCTTCTCAGACAATACATTGCCTAGACTTGATATGCAAGGATTGTATTGAAGATTAGTAAACATTTGGCATTGCATGCATAATTAAGCTGTTTTTTTTTTTTTTTTTTTACGCTACAACCTGACAATAAATGCCATTCTTCTATTATATGCTGCAATTTCAAAACATTTTATCGCAGTGGACGAAATGGAACAATACCAATATTAAATTAATGCATAATTAAACTACGCTCTGTGCGTGATAATATATTTTTTGGTAAAATACGTAGTACTATAAGTACTGCGTCATATATTGGAGGGGATGGAGGAGAAGGCGCTATACATCTCGAGTTTATGGCACTTTATAATGGAACGTGTAGCGCCCAAAACACGATTTAGATATTAGGTTGAAGGAAAACTATTTTTGTCTCTCAAAAGAGTTACCCAGGCATTCTAACTAGCTTGCGACTGTATTATTGGAGCACCTCTGTGTAACATCGAAGTAGGTCGAGACTTTCGTCCACTGGTTGCCGATGTCGGCAAACTCGCGGATGGTTGCTGATGCTGTTGCTGCTGCTGTTGGGCAACCAACTCTTGAGTTATCGCCGAGTCTCGCTTCGGTATCTCCGGTGGCGACTGAAGTACTTCTACGTATTCACGAATCAAATTTGCTATTTGATGAGCCTGAAAAATGAAATAATTCACATTAGATAAATAAAATCATAATCAATTTTGCATGTCATTTTTTTAATGACAAAAAAATTTACATTAATTCAGTGCACCTACCTGCGACGTAGTAAGAATGACCTTGCTTTGTTTCTTATCCGTACCAGTGATAATCATCAAACAATTAACAGCAGGAGTATAATTTAGAATACTGCTATATTCGTAAGTACACAATGCGTTTCTGGAACGATGTTCCAGTAAGTGAAGACCTTGCTGGTCAATGGCCAACCAAAGTACGCGAGGCCAATTCGAAGTAAACGATTGCATAACATCAAAAATAGTCGCCCGATGCAACGGCCAAGATTGGATCAAATTCAAGAAAGCCTTTTTCGCTTCGGGCGGTGTCATTCCACGCAAGGACTGATGGTGTTGACGCACACCATCTACACATAAGCATGGTACTAATCTCGACGGTAGGCAGTGACTTGATATTGTTCGATAATCTGGTTCTGATATGGAATCTTGGCAGTCACTTAGTTCTAATTGCGCTTGCAAAGCTGTCAACATCATCTGCAAACAATATTAGCGATGTAAAATAAATAAATCATTTCTTTCAGATTATGATTAAAGAAAAAATTGAGATTGATCTGTAAATGAGTTCAATAGCTAATAATTGTTACATTTACTTTTAAAAATAATATTAATCATGGATTTTAAGACAATTCTTGTCGATCTCTTTCTTTTTCTAAACTCCTGCGACAAATTAGTTAAAAATCATTGGTTCCACCATCAAGTAACTTACGGCTTCTTTTTCAGTGATAGGGAATCGATCAGCACGCAAATCGTGCAGAACTTGATGATACAACAGTTCTTTTTCTACTGGATCATCCAAATTCATATATCGATCCAAGAACAAATGTTTCTTGAAAAGGAAAAAGTGATGCGCATGCTTCCGCTGTGAGGCCTGTTGAGTCTGCTGTGACGCCCTATATCGTTCCCACTTGGACATAACATCGGCTATTTTTTCCTCGGGAATCAATGACCGTTCGGTTGGTCCAAGCACTTCGTATATCGCATAACCTGATGTAAGAAACAAATTCAGTCAGACAAATTTAATAGAAAGATTGTATAAGTTCAAGTTAAATTGACATGATTTAAAAATGTTAAATGTCATGATTTAAAAATGTCAAGAAATATACCCATAGCAGTCTCTTCGAGTCCCATCTTAGCTTTGATGATCTCCATGACATCCCTTGCAGTTGCAGATGGATGAAACTCGACGGCGTGATATTGACCATCCATAAAATGAAATCTCGCGTAAATCGGCCGACGATTGATGGTGCACATGATCTCCTCGCGACTTGGCGGCCATTGTCGTCTTCGAGTGCCCTGAGTCTTGTAAAGGCACTTTTCCGCGAATCTCGCGTACTTGCCTTCTTCGGTGACATAATCACTAGCGCATCTTTTCAAGTGCGCAATCAAGTATTTACGTATAGTTTTCTGAGGCGGAAGAATTACGGAACATGCAAGCGAAAGCAACGCCCAGTGTCGAAGATTAACGCGATTATTCGGATCCGGATGATCAGTCGTTTGCTTGATTAATTGAAGATACAGCTCGCCCAGCAAGTTTTCCTTTCGTATGCAACGTTCCATCACGGTTTGTATAAGATTTACGTGTTCGTCCTCAACCCTGCGCACTGTGTCGCCGTTTTGACCGAGTCCCGCATACGTCAAAATCAATTGAAAGATATTCAGAGCCATTTGCTCGTCAGTATCAGGCAGTTTCGATAAGCTCTGAGGTATTTGTTGCCTACTGAACGCCCAGTAAGCGTACGGGAAGCCTTTGTAAGTCTCACCGTGATCGGCGCTTCCATGTTCTTGCCTGAGTTTTTCTATTCGATGCTTAGACAATCTTCTAAGTGTGTTTCTGAGAAAACCGCCACCGGAATCCTGCGGTTTTCTAAGAATTTCCGCGTCGACCAGCATTCGTCGACAGTTGACCAGATTGTGATACAGTCTGATACGATCTTCGTTGGTGATGCACTTGAGTTTCTTCGTGGGTACTTCGTTTTCCGTAATCCAACCCGCTAGCGCTGAACAATAGCTCACGATGAGACTGCCTATTTCATTTTTCTGCGGCGTCTCGAAGACGAAACACTTGTGCGAGCTGTCGGGATTATGTCGTAACAACGAGATCGTAATAAATGAATCACTCGGATCTAGCATGATGCTTTCAACATCCTGATAACGATACTCAGAGAGGACGAACTTGTCGTCTGGTTTAATCAACATGAGACCGTCGCAATTAATGCCAAGGATCAATTGATTGCCATAAGACCAATATCCTCGATAAGTAACATTAAACATCGTTGTGCCATAAAGGGGATATTGCATAACGCAGGACAGATATAGAACTTTGGCCGCTAATTCCTTACGTCCGGCGCCATATTGCCGATGTGCTTGCGCTATTATAGGCACCCAGACATCGTCACCGCGAGCCCGACTGATCCTGTAGGGCAAGAAACTATCGACCTCGCTATAATAATCTAATCTATCGTTGTCCTTTGGATCACCGAGAGACACCTGCGCTTGCAATCCTGCCAGTTGCAATGCTACTTTTTCAGATACTGGAAAATCATCGCACTGAAAAAGATAAATAATGATAAAAATGATAAACGATTCAATACACAAGTGAAATAACATAGATAAAAAATTGATCTGAAGCATGTATCTTCTTGTACCTTTACAACATTGTAGACTGCCTGGGCATACAACATATTAACTTCTACGGGATCTTGCGAGATTTCTCTTGGATTACGGAATAATCTTCGTTTGAAGACAAATCGGTTATCGCCACTGCCTAAAGTAGCATTGTTACCGCGTCGCAATGTCGAAAACGTCGATTGTGCCGTATTCAATTTGCACTGTTTCCTATGAAATTAAAGAAAAGCAAAAAATGTGTTTAGAAAATCATTTTTTCTCGCTTTGACTTGACTAATAAGTAGAGTATTATATTTACATTTCCCATGCAGCAATCACATCGTACAAATAATCATGAGCCCGCACGTGCTCTTCTCCGTCAGGTCTGCTCTGATAAATAGCCCAACCTTCGAGCGATCGAAGACCCAACTTTTCACCGAGTTTAGCTACAGCATCAGCAGCCGTATCAGTCGGATGCACATCGATCGCTTTTGTTCTCCCATCCAAGAAGAAAAATCGACAGACTATGGTGCCCAATCTTCTCATGGCAGCAATCTCCACTGTCGACGGTGGATGTTGCCTACAAGATACTTTTGTGTTCTTGCAATTATCCACACACCACTGAACGTACTGCCTCAGTTTGCCTTCGAGTGCGAGATTCTTTTTCAAAAAGGAGACAAAGTACTTGTAGAGCAGTTTACTCGGTTGGAAGGCCACTATTGCGAGGCATAACAGCAACCACACGCGTTCCGCCCATTCCACGCTAGGATTGTTGGTTGCCTGTCGAATGCATTGCACGAAAATCTCGTCCCGCAGTTCTTCTCTCTCGATTCCGTAAGCAATAATGCTCTGAATCGTAGCTATTTCCTGGTCCAACTTCATCTCGCCACGTATATACTTACAAAAGTCCTAAAGAAAAGACATAAATAACTAATGACAATACCAAGTACAAGTATGTTATGAATATATATTCACCTACCCGGAATACAGAACACGCAACGTTCACGTTATCAGGATCGTACATGTGAATATGTGAATTCGGAATGGTGGATCCTTTATAATATGTGACCATCTCGTATTTCGGGATGAACTCAATGCTTTTACCGCGCGACTTTCTCGTCAATGTAGCCATTATGGTGCCCTCCGGCGAACGTTCGTGATTGTTGAAGTAGTTCTGCGCAAATTCCACAATATCGTGATAAGTTGCTTCGCTATCTTGCTCTTTTTTGTCTTCCATTTCTTGTAATTTACGTTCTATGCGACATTTGCGTCGCTGCTCGCGCTCGACTGGTAGCTGTTGCGCCGTTTGTGTTTGCGGTTGTGACTGATCGTGACCGTTCTGCTGCGTCTGGGGTATCGTTTGTTGATGATGGTGGTGATGATGATGATGATGCAAACAATGATGATTGGAACCCCTAGATTCTGGTCTGGATGGCGGACTACTAGCGACTTCCTTAGCTATTTTATTACCCGGCACAGGCGGTGGCGACCCGCAATCATCGCCGTTTACTATTTGACCCGAACTACTGCCATTATGAAGAATTGGACTGTCGGAATCGTTTTCTTCACGCGGCAAAACGGATTCGTAGATCGGTTCGCCGTTGTCGCTCGACGAATCACCGCCATTCATAACTGAAGCTTGTGCAGGAGGAGGCGGTGGTGGAGGCGGTCCCGTAGGTTCCGGAAGACTCGGTTGACCGAGTTTGCTGCTGTTCAAATTGTTCGCACAAGGTATTCGTTGTTGCTGCTGCGAAGACGTCGCTTTTTGTCCATTAACAGGAGAAGTGACTTTTGATTCGGAATTTGCCTTGGAATTTAATTGTTCCATCTCTTGTTGAATTACAGTTTCCAATTCTACGTCTAGATCTTCCACAAGCTCATCCATCTGTTCGCCAATCTCGTCGATAATTTGATTGCTTTTGGTTGATTGTACATCGGATAAGAAAGAAAATAGATTGTCGAGGTCTACTGATTGCAAATCTGAGGCAGCCATCTTCGAGTTCATTTGCTCGGCCATTTGTGACAACGCTGCGATTTCTTCTTGTGCTTTTCTGCAAAAATTAGAAAAAAATTACAGTGCATTACATGTGACTAAAAAAAGATCTTATTTTTTATATATAGTTTTATTTAGATCACGAATTTACACAAACGGGCGTTTCAATCTCAAAATGCAGGTAATATTTTGATGCCACATTTTATTGCTTTCATCATCTAAATAAAAAAATTATCTTAACGCACGAGCATTCGTCATTAAACTTACCCGGATTCCATTCCAACAATACCATTGTACTGTGCGCTATAAAAAGGACACAAATGGAAAGACTGTTAACGCACGTAATCGATCGTACGCGTAATTAATCCATTCCATCGATTATCTTAATCCCGTTGATACGAAAGCTAATGAAAACGCTCTAATAAAACTTAAACGAACTTTCCGCTAATCTCTTACCTCTGACTCTCCTCCAACATTTTCTTGTCCTCCATTAATCTTCGTTCTTCTTCCAGCCGTTCTCTCTTTCTCATTTCCTCATCAACTCGTCTCATTTCTCGTAGCGCCACAGCCACTTCTCTCGCGAAGACACCTCGCAGATGACTCTGAATTACGATGGCGGCTCTGCGTTTTCTAATAAACATTATTCGTAATTTCCAGCCACGATACGCGTGTTGCACCTTCAGCGCTGCCTCTCTTATACGCTTGTATTCTGTCAGGATAGAATAACAATGTTCAATTTATAGTAACTTTCTAACTAAATAAATAAATTCAAATTCAGGCAAACTATTTCGCAAATATTTTTCTCTCAAAAATAAAAAAACAAATATTTTAAAAGCAGTTTTAAAAAATATTTAAAAAACACACGGAAAAAAGTGTGAAACACATACCTCGTCGTTTGATGTATCTACGCCAAGTTTTTTGTATCACAATGGCATTACTCGTTACCATCTGATTTCTGGAATCTTCTAGTGGCTCGTGCACGCACCTCCTCAGAAATACTTTCGTTCGACCAATCTGCCACTCAGTTTCTGGTATACCTTGACTGCTAATTAAACATTTGACTGTCTTCTTCTCATCAGAGGAGAGCGAAATGTGATTCTTGTTAAGGCAACGATATCTCGTCACAAAATCTTGGAATGTCATATGTATTGGAAAGCCCTCTTTGCGAATACGTATGATATCTAACATGCCAAGATACTTAAGTTGATCTAACACGAGCTTTTCGTCGTAGTGATTAGCCATCTTTTCCATATTCGGTTTAATACACCGAGCATACCATGGTGTTGTCCCCTGTAACACGTCTACCAAAGCTTGCAACTGGTGTCGAAACGAGTCGCAGAGAGTTGGCTTGCCCTTAGATGTTCCGCGAGACATTGTTGTGGTCGCTCCGCCACCTGCACGCGCAACAGTACATCCTAATAAATCCTGATAGATAGTGATCTCCTGCACAAACTCGTTAGTGCTTCTGGACATGAAGTCAAAGAATACATCTTGCTGAACATCTCGATTCTTATCGACGAAACCTTCGACAGTGTATGTCACGCAACCGGCGTAATGTTTAACTCCGAATTCTTTTTCCCATTTTCGTCGATCGTCTCCTTTTACGTAACACGGATGATTTTCGAATTCTGCGTGTAGATTCATCAAGTAAGCTAAGTCCGAGCCCTTCGGCATATGACATTGTTCGGTCAGTAATTTAAGAACGCATCGCGGGGGCTTCTCAATCAACTCTAAGCACATGGTGTTGTCCGTGAACGTAATGTGAGAGTATTGAATTTCTTCTTGACGATACTAAAAGTGAATTTTTGTTCACAATATTTTATTCGTTTATTTATTTGTATAAAAGTAGTTAATCCTTTGATATAAAATGCGCAAAATAAACTTACCAGTTCCTGCTCTAGCGCGAAAACGTAATGATTAAAAAACTTGTGCAGCTTCTCATTCGTGTAATTGATGCAGAGTTGTTCAAAGCTATTCAACGTGAAGTTCTCAAATCCGAAGATATCGAGCACCCCGAGAAATCGCGAACTATCTTGACCCGGATTCGTGCAATTGTTAATGTGATTGATGAGCCAGACGAAGGTGCGCGAGTAGAGCGCCTTTGCCATTGCATGCCCGTTCTCTCGAGCTTCCTGCACCTTTAGAGGAATCTCTGTGATATTTCCGCGAACGTTTATTTGTCGTATCAATACCACTTTCGTGAGATCCTCTACTTGGAGACCCAATAACGGTGCCACTATGTTCACTATGTTGTTGTCTTCCTTCGACAATTCGCATTTCTCGCCATCGACATCCTCAAAATTTAAATTTCCGAGCCACAAAATAGCCGATAAAACTCGGAAAATTCCTTCGCACATTTCTGACGAAATCTACACGAAGAGAAACAAAATGTAAACATTTAATCACATCATTTTGGTCAACATGAAATATGAAAGTAATATGCTATGAAACCTGTTATTAGAGAAGAGATTTACCTGGAGCACATTGAAAGCGAGCCTGAGAGCATCAAGTTTCTTAGAGTCTGAAATTCCATCGATCTTTACGCAACCAGATTGATTGAGATATTTATAATGAGCAGCCGGTCGTAGCTTGTATTGTTCAGCAAATTCTTTATCCCTCGTACCGGCCTCAACCAGCTGATAGAACACATGGTAATTACGCTCCCCGGGGCTCTGAAAGGTGATACGACTTTGCTCCAGTAGGTAATCCTGGATGATGCAACCCTTTATCATCCATTTGCTGTCGAAGCATACTTGCATAAACTTGCCAAAGCGCGAACTGTTGTCGTTTCGCACGGTTTTTGCGTTACCTGGTTTTCACACATTAAATTTCTCTCATTATTTGACGAACTCTGTGGGAAAAAATATTAAAAAGAAGTAACTTCAGAAATAAGTCGGATTGGGAAAAAAACCCGGCAGAGTTTTTTTTTCATATGGCTGTATGAATGACATCAGTTTGATGTGCTTTATTCAGAAAAACTTTTTTCCTTCGTGACCCATTTAATTCCGTCCGCTGCTTCATTTAACATCCGAGTTTTTGCCGCGCCCACAGACTTCGAGTAATGAACAGTTTTTATGCTTATATGCAATTAAGTTCTAACCATTGTCTTTATCTTATCACTTTAATTAATAAAACGTTATTGAATTTTTTATACGTATGTACATTATATAACAAATGTGTGCCTAGTTGAATGTGAATTTCTATGTTCAGAACAACCTTCTCCGGTAGATAATTTTTACAGTAAAATTATATCATGCGATGTGACATTCATTTTGTATGTGAAAAGAATGTATTCACATACACAGTTTTAAAAATTCCTGCATATGTATGATTGCGCATTGATTGAAGCAAATGTTTATTCATGAGCATTACCAAATGCCTCAAGAATGGTGTTGGCCTCCAAAATCTGTTGTTCCACCCAAGTGTCGACGTTGCTGGTGACCGAGCATAGATATTGCAAAATAAACTTAGTGGTTTCGGTCTTGCCAGCCCCACTTTCGCCCGATATCACGCAGGACTGATTACTCTCGGTTTCCTGAAGGGACTTATACGCCGCCTCCGCCAGGGCAAATACGTGAGGCTCCAAGGCACCCATTTTCTGCCCGTGATATCGATTCACATACTCCTGCAAAATGACATTTCGCAAAAGATCACCAATGGTTCTCCTTTCTATAAAAATGAGTTTTAAGAGCTTTGTCTGATCTTCCACAAGTTCACATAACATTCTTCTGTGTGATGAAGGAAAGATCATTTTCAACAATTCAATAAGTTTCACTTTATAAAAATATTATTAAAATCCTATCGTACTTGCACATAAGTGTGAATTTACAAATATGTAATAAATAAATAAATAAATACACGAATAACAAATATAAAATAATAAAGGAAAGAACTATTGTTATACTAGGTTGTTATACTAGGTTTTCACACACGGGTCTAAGAGTTGAGAATTTGTTTACACTTGTATAAACGTTTGTGTGTGTGCTATATGTCGTCGATATTCTGGTACAAGCGCAAAGGGATGTTGATTTCTCGTTCTATTTAGTTAGTGGGTCATATCCATCGATCAGTATCGTCTAAGGAAGGAAGTAAGTGCACGTAAAACGCGAATTCTAATAAAGACTTGCAAGAATTTTTTTTTTTTGTTCTCTTTTTGACGAGATAAAGTGAAAAACAGCGAGTAGTAATTTGTGAAAACATCACGAATATCTTTATGAATGACTAAATCAATTTTGCTTCTTCATAAAGTAGGAAACAGTTGTTTGAATCGTTCCTTTTATCAAATAAGCGATAGATATTTTAAGATTTTATCTACAAGAAAAATGAGTCTGCGAATATAACACCAAATGAAAATTGCTTTCTTTCTTCCCTTTCCTTCTCATCTTTTCAAAACAAAGACTTAAAGTCATCTTTTTCTTTTTCTCTCTCTCTTTTTATTATAAATATCGTTGAAATGCAAGTGTGCGTTGTCATATTTGTGGGTCTTTTTTATTATCAATGGTATCATATATATTATCGCTTGATTTATACAGATAATCGTGATCATTTGGCGACCTAAGTAACGAGTCATCTTTAAGGGAAGAAATGCGTACGCGGTCCCGAAGCAACCGGGCGGGGACGATCATGGCAAGTTCCGAATCAGGTTCCGCATGCTTCGACGCGATCAATAACGCGGGGCGTGCACCGCCACGACGTGCCACCCTGTTCCTTCTAGCTCCGGCAGGGGTCTTTGGTCGTCCAGTCGGTGCCCCCCAGCTGATCAGTGCAGCTAATGCATATAATGACATTTTCTCACAAATTTTTAAGACCGCATCAAAAGAAAAAAAAACGTATATTGTGGTCGTTATAAATTTACGTTGATAATCAACCTTTTTTTTTTCTGTCCAATTTGTTCGTTCATCATGTTCTTACACAGGTCTCGGGTCAGAATTGAATTTAAAAATGCATGTAAATCAAATATTTCCAGTATTAAAATTAATGTAAAATCTATCGGAAAAATGATAAGAACAGTATCCGTTTCTCCCGTCAACTTAATAATCCATGACGCGACATCAATAACAATTACGCAAGAGATAATTAGTTTATGACCTAAAGCTGAAGTTTTTCTCTGCAGATATCGTTCATGTATTGTAGATTTGGGAGCTTTTGCAAAACAAATGTCTACAATAGAATAAGCTCAAAATTAATGTGGAGACCAAGAGTTTACAAACTTTAATTTAGATGTATTCGTTATGTTAATGTTTTGTTAATTGATGGTGGAAGAACCAGCTTTCAGTGGGATACTTTAAAGTTTTAAATAACATTTTATGAGATTTAACGAAAAGCGTTAAGGTAGAAAGTATTAAGTAGTATTAAGAAGAATTTCGAAAGTATTAAGTAGTATTACTGTAACATCATATTATAAAATAGTATCGTGATCCGAAAGGATATAAAAAAGTTGGCATCACTTTTCGTGTTGTGAAAATAGGAAAGTTGATGATTCATAGTTTTGAGTCAGCGGTTTTTACGTTAAATCACCAAAACTATGTTAAAAATCTACTGGGAATTGCAGAACTCTTTCAGAGTAAATGCAAGGGTAATTTAATCAATTATAGCGAAAATAAAGTGCCGATACCTCACAGCTTTATTTAAAGTATATTTAAATAATATAAAAAGAAAGGATTTAAAATAGGTTTCCACACATTCGACGTTATCTTTTTTTTTACTCTCCCATATTTCACTTCTTTGATCTTCTTGTTTTATATAATCTAATTAATTACTTACATTTGTGTAAAAGTCGACTTCTTTGTAAGGATTTACGGCTATTAGTATAGATCCCGTGTATGTCTATAATTTCTGTGTTAAGGAAATATAATAGCTGAAATAAAATTTTGCGTAATATTCATATTGTGATACACATTGATACTTAACTTTAATAGTGTTCTAGTTTTGAAAAAGTTAGAAAAAAAAAAAACAGGAGAGAAAGAAGTGGAGAGCAAGGAATGAGCGAGCAAAACATCGCTATTGCTTTCGTGGTTTGCATACTAAACTCGAGGAAGGTGTGCTTTCGACGACATACGGAGTTGAGGCATCCAATATAGGATAGGGCATCGTAATAACGGTACGTTTGGCGGTTATCCAGAAGGGAGTGACTCATAGCCGAGTGTCACATTGTTAGCAAGAGAGAGAGATGGGTATAAACGCGCCACCCCTTCCGCAACATTTCAGACCGACGAAAGGGACAATCGGAAACTCCCTTCGTCCGACGGTGGAGCGATATCACTTTTTTTTTGTGTGTGTAAAGAAACCAGAGATTCGAACGAGGTTTAATATTTGTGGTGAGATAATCGCAGGATGACGAAATCGTGAAGAATCGATGTGAGTCGCGAGCTCGGGTCTGAGAGAGAATTGATCTGCAGGATGTCATAAAATTCTCGGAAGAACGGTCTAACAAACATAAACAAAAGATTCCTAACAGAATCATTTTAACGCATATGTGTCCGAAACTGTAGATCACTCTTTTTTTTATTAACTTAGAAAATAAATATAGAATCCACGTCAAGGCTGCAATAAGTCTCTAAGCGTTTAAAATTGGCAAATTAAATCTGAAATTTGCGCGCTCAAGGACGATATTATTGCACAGTAATGAAGAAGATAACATGTACGTAATATCTCGATACACTAATACCTTTTGAAAAAGAAATTAGGGATTTCCCTTTCAATGTGCACGTTGATCTTTGTTTTTTTTTTTAGTTGGCAACAAACGATCGATCCGTCTGTCGGCTAAATATCGCTGATATTTACAGAGCAAATGTCAAAGTATCTCGATCAAATAGCGCGCTGACGATAAAGAGCAAAAAGCCATTGATTCATCACTAATTCACGTGTTTGTATATAAAAAAGAATAATGAAATGATCATTAACATAATAAATAAAAACTGTTATTTTTTTTCACTAATTTTATGCAAACTTATTATTTTTTATTGGAATATAAAAGCTAATATATATCTCTGTACGTGTAATTAAGCAAGTTTAATATGTAATAACGACGCCTTTCAATAGGAACAATTAAACGATAAAAATTTCAGTCTTCATCTTTCATAATAGCAGAAAGTGAGTCAAGTTCGATGAACCGAGTGCATTTCATTCTTCTGCATATTTTCCATGTGCCGTGCAGACACAGATACTCGCGTGTGAAGGGGGTAGTTCATCCTCATTACCCTCCCTCGCTAACAGAGCACTCTTAAGCATGAATTGCACTCGTCGCGGAAACAGGAACGAGAATGGAACGGAAGAATGGAAAAGGCGATCACCAGGTATATTTTTATTACCGGAAGTGATAAAATAAGAACGGAGACGCACGCGTGCGCGCGCGCGCGATGCGGCTGAGAAAAAGTGTCTGAAGAGTCGTGAAAAAAAATCCATTAACGTGTGCATAAAGTAGACTGCTCACTTGAGACAGAAAGAGTTGCTGCAAGTTGCAACGTTTAAACATTATGAAAAACATTTAATTGTCATACGCGACGAGTGATTACACACATATATGGCACGTTAATTAATTTAATTTTGCAATTTGGACAACGTATTTTTACAACGAGAAAGAGAAATTTATCGGGAATTTTAGTGTATGCTTTGAATTTGAGATATCGTCTTTAAATTCAACAAATTATCGTTCCTCTCGAAATTTTGTATCTAAATTTGATCCGTAAGTCTCGTTAACGGAACTTGATCTTGAAGGACCGATATAGAATCTCGAAATATAACGCATCTCGTAAAAGCTACAGATTCTCTCTTAATGCTACGAGTGATTATTTATAGGTGTTTTTTGCACAGTCGTTTTTTGAAGCATATAAACGCGTTTTGTTTATCTTAAAGTTGAGCCATTGTATTTTTTATTGCCGTTAGTTCTACGTTATGTATTAAAATACAAACGCGAAATTTCGATGAATTACGACCGACGTAAAGTACGGCAAAAGCAAAGCAGAATTTCCAATACAGTATGTTTAAAATTTTGTTAATCTTGAAATCAAAGTGTGCCAAGTTTACACTGATCTATATATCCGGTTCGTCTCGCCACCCAGTGCTGCATGTGTACATTTGATGGGAGACACGATCCTCTCTTTAACCTGTTGCACGCGGCTGTCAAAGGTAAGCGTGTGATCTTACCTTTACACACGATCGTCATACCAGAGACTGTCTGACTATTTGATTCTATCACAATTTTATTGTTGTGCACTAGGTGTCAAAACATCTTTTCATGCGCTTTATCATTTTGGATATTCATCAAATAAAACCTGAGAACACTTTTTTCCCGTGTCAAATAAATGACATAAGCTTAATATAATAGTAAAACATAAAGGATACATATATCTGGTCCCTGCTATACCGAACTTGAAGATTCCGATTGATGCCGGTCTCGTCGATGTCGCTGATAATTGTCATATCCGGCACGCCATATTCAGGACTCGTGCCTGAAAAGTAAAGTGACATTTAAATCGCAAATTGATTTAAGAGAATTGCGATATTCTTGATACATTGCTAATAGTAGAAGATCTATCTTTACTGAATTCTTAATACTTGATATAATTATTGTACATTCTTAATGTAATTGTATGCAATTTTCCAAAAACTTATTATAAACGCTGAAGCAAACTGACACATGAAAGAAGAAAATTCTCCCCTTATCAAAACAGATTCATTTGCTAGGCGTTGTATTAAAATAGCTCTATTACAAAAACTGTTCTGAATGGGACACGTTCTATTTTTATGTGAAGTTTTTCTTTAAAAGCTGCATCTTACAGACCGACATTGTTGATAACACATGTTATCTCACTATTTTGCTGGCGTGGCAACATCGATACAAATTGTTTACAACTTATGTTGCCATCAATGTCGCGTCGGTCTTGAACATTCGGCTTACAAGTACTCAAATTGCACAATCAATCATTTGGCGCGTCTCAGTTTGATAGTGGTCCATGTGGCAAATTTTGCGGTCTGCAGGTGTAACACGTATACGCACCTGCAGCCACACCTGCACCGTTCAGCTGCCGTGTCGTAATTTCAAGGTTATGGATAACGGGAATCAAGGTGTATAATCAGTACAGTTGGCTCGCAAAATTTGATGATTAATGATTCAATAATTTTCCGTTATTGCGTGCGTACTGACATTCCTCAGTTTCTTGATTTTATTAAGAAAAAGTCCCACTTAGTATCTTGTTACGGTACCGGTGATTAAGCATACCCAATAATTGCTAAAAGCATATTTTGGTAATGACGGTAGTAATGACTCAGAGATATCTGATTTTGATTTGATGCCTAGCTTTATTTATTGTCTTAAGAGAAAGAATGTCAGTGTGATAAAATTAACTTTGTTTTGTCAAATACTCATAAGTTTAATTATCGCTGGTCAGTACGAATTTTGTCACTAACGAAGAAAAGTGATTTTTATAGATTTTGATAAATTGAATTCAAATTTGATCTCAGAATTTTGATATCACGTCGGAATTCGAAAACACATTCTAACAATGAGATAAAATAAATCTCGAAAATGACGCTTTATTAAAATTATAAACATGTAAATAACAATAACAAATAAATAACGTAACATAATAATATTATTTTATTTCCTGTGGAAAAGAGAATTTCGCACAATCGCAATTCCGACTACAAAGAGAGCACATTCGCTACTTCCTTACTTCTAGCGATAAAGCGTATCTATCTATCCAGCGATAAAGCAGTGCGGTTTTTTTAATATTATGACTAGCGGATCTACATCCGTTTCTTGAAACTACATGAACTTGGCACTGGAAGTTTTAACAATTTAAAATTTGCAACAAAAAAATCTCTTTCTTAATATTTCATTTGAAATGGAATAAATAGATACATTTTATTGGCAGGACGCAACCATTGTGCAACCGTTTCTACAACGTTCTGAACTATCAAAAGTTTCTGCTGAAGCGGCCAGCAGGAATCACAAAAAACTTACAAACGGTAGCACAATTGCTGTGTTTGCTGAATACGGCCACATGCGGCCATTGTTTTTAAACTGTATGTTCTATTTATTTATTTTTCAATAAAGTTTATAATAAAATTTTGTTGAAAATGCATTTTGAGTCTCTCTTTTTGTCCGTTCAACTTTATGATTTCACGCAAAATGTATTTATTTCTTTAGGCGGCCGGATGTTTCTTTCACCAACTGTGGTGTATATAGCGTGGCTGTAAAATCTTGAGAGATATTTCCTAACTCCAAAGTCAAACGCATCGCGGCTGCACATGAAAGCCTCATAGCGGCAACGACAACGTAAAAGTTATCATGAGAATATCGTCTGTTCTCTCGATTAGTATGCTATACGTAGAGAAACGAAAGAGAAGGAGTAGAATTAAAACGAGTTGACGGGAATCGCGTTTCGCACACTACGCAGCGTTAATGTATTCACTTCCGTTATAATAGAGGGATGTAAACACTTTCGGATGAAAGATTTCTCGTGAAAACACCGCGTAGCTAGATATATTAATACATATGTGTAATTATTAATAAAATATTCAAAAAGGCATATTCTAATACTATTAAAACTATATAAACTATATTAATAATAATACTCTAATTACTAATAAAATATCCTACATTTTACTGCACACAATTAACATGTATGATAAAAATTATTTTCATGACTGTCATCTTTTAATTGTTTTAGAATCAAAATTTTTTATATATGTATTAAAACATTTAAACAGAGTCATTTTGTTCGACGCAAGTTTAACATTATAATGCACAGATATCCATATGATACGCACACATATCTAATCAAAAAATCTAACCAGCGGAAGTAAAGGTATTTACGATGCCAAGTGTGTGACCACACAGCGCGGCTTCGCCGAGCACAAGGCACAAATCGATTCTCCGTATGCATCGTCAGTAGACTCTTAAACTTACAAGTTCCATATGTATATAACTACACAAAAAAATCACACATTATATCTTATCTTATTTCATGAGCTTTATATATTAAAATAACATGTGACGAAACAATTAAATCGTGTAGCATGTGTTCACATGCTATTATCTTCTTATATTCAGAGTTAGTGTGTTGTTTTTGTGGAGAAACCAGATTTAGGCACTTTATAATATAAATTATTCATGAAATGATATATAAAATCATAGAGATATATTTTGTCGAAGACAAAATGACTTGAATTATTATTTTTTTAAGTTTCGAAATGTTCAAGTTTTGCTACTTGTACGCTTTTTTTAACAGTGCAATCGTAAAGCTGACGATGGACCAGCCGAGTCATCGCGCGATGCTATTATACATGAAAAAAGAAACAACTTCTGTACAGACAATTTTTTATAAATAATATATTATTAATTAATATAATAATATATTATTACACATTTTGCGTGAGGGGAAGGGCGGTTCCCTTTCTATGCGTCGTTTTGCTCTAACTCTAGCTAGCTGTCAACCGAGTGAAGCGGCTGGAAGAGAACACGCAGAAGAGGGAATTGTTCTTTTGCGATGCGATGTTGTTCTCATCGTTGTACACGGTCGGTGTGTCTGACGACAATGACGATAATGACAATGCAAACGTTTCCTTTTAACTCTTTCGCTATTAAAAGAGCGGCTACAGTCATTCGTCGTGACTGCAATCTTTGGATATGAAGGGCGGCTATACCTGCGCAACAATTACACTACCGACATAAAGATCTACCGACAGTGGCAGTGTGACAGTGTTTATTGATGATAGAAACGGGTATTTTGTTACTTTTTTTCGTAAATAAGCCCGTAGCCTTGTTTTCGGTGCTGCTTAAGTATGCGTCCGTGGTATGCGATTACTTTTGGCCGAGCTCTGGCCGGAAGCAAAAGGATTAAGTGAAAATTTACTTGAACCTTGCACCGCGATATCTGTTCACACACACAAGATCGTAAAATCTGTTTAATTAGTACGTACAGAATTGTGTGTGTATGCCTTACCGTTGCGCGTAATCTTATCTTGATTTGAAACGTAATCGTGTCTCGAATTTTTTTGATTATATCCTCATTCATAATTATACAATAATTACAATATAATTAAATCGTCAAATAAATAATGTATCCTAATCAATAAAACCTGATTACATTTGAATACATGTACATTTTTCGATAAATCTTTTTATAGATCATATCGAATAAAAGTCGATAAATTATAAATTAAAAACCAGAAATTTCATTTGTGACAAAAAAAGAGAAATATTAAAACATTTCAATTTTCCTGCCTTCTGGATTATCACGTGCTCCGAAGAATTAATGCCATCAAATTTTCTGCATCTTCTTTGCTCTGAGAGCAATCTCATCTGTTTTTATAAAAAGAAGAAAAAAAAAAGAAATAAACAATCATAAAAAAAAGAAAAAAAGCACGGTGGAAAAGCACGGAGAGAACACAAAGTTGCGAATCTATTATTATGATTGAGCTGCACCACCCAGCAGCAACCACTCGCTCCGCACTGTTTGATGACATGTCTACGAAAAGGCGTCGCGACGGCGAAGGAAAATTTATACGCGCGTAACGTGTACGGGATAATTTTAGGGTGTAGACAATAAAAATATTCCGTCGTTAAACTCTCTGGCGTAACAGATGGAGGAACACGGGGAAAGGGATAACGCGAATTGGGAGAAACTCACCCTGTGATGCGAAGTACTTAACGACCATTTTTGATGATGCGCGTCTCTCGGTGTAGCCCGCCACACAAATTTCAGAACATTATATATTCCTCACGGTAACAGCGCAACCCCTCGATGCGTGAGTAAGAAGGCAGCAATCCCACGTATCCCTTCGTGTATTCTAGAAGATAAAGCAACACAAACTAAAACTCACTGTATCACTACTCGCTTTATACAAACGCACATACACTCACACACATACATACACATTACAAACACACCACATACACACAAGTCTATGCATGTACACGAAATAACAGTCGGCGCGCAAGGACAAAAATGACAGGAGAAATGTCGCCGGAATCTCTCCCTGTCAAAATCACATGTTTGTCTATCGCTTTTCTAATTTTCTTAAAGAAATCTAAACTAAAAGAGAATCGCGCGCGGCGAAGGCAATAGGGTATCACCTTTTCCGCATTACCACTATCACCATCACCACTAACACCAGCCACTTTCGCAATGCGCGATTACCGAAATTAATGTCGACGGGTAAACAAACACATCCAACAACTCCGACTACACGACTGACGCATCCACGATCCCGATCCCTTACCTTCCACCTTTTGCTTCCCCGCTGTTCCCCACTCTTTGCTGCACACACCTCCCTTAACGTTCCGGAGCAGTGCGATTGAAGTGGCAGCAGGAAAAAGAAGGAGAGCGAATGGTGCTCGCGATCTGGCGCCAGACTTGCACGAATGACACACAACGCCAACTGGATTCTGTAACAGAACTACGCGTAACTATTGCGTTTTCACAAGATGGTAAAATCTACATTACTCGGTGCGTATCCGTGCTACGTCAAAAATTTACATTTTTCAATCCACTTTCTTCATGATTAACTTTATCAGTCGATTGTGGAAATTGACCATTTACTCGAGTCAGTCGAGTTGATTAATCTTTCACTTAATTTAATCGGAACGGTATGAAACTTTATGAATATATAGGACACTCTGAGATAAATCAAATGTTTACACAATAACCGCACAACACGTGCACACTTTCATAATCTGCTGTCTCTGTAACGAGCCAGCTGCAGCCACAATTGGGACGACGTGTCTGCTAACGCACCATGTGCGGATATTCTTCAAGAATAAGCAGTTAGCACATTGAAATCTCGGTAGTGCATATGTGCACGTAGACTTAAACAATATATTATCTTACCTGTAATCCTAAACATTCTAGTTTTTAGATTATATTTTTTATTGTTCCTGCACGTTGTATACATGGCGCCGAGCGTTGATCATCTTAATAGCGTATTTGTTTTTTCTACAATAAAAAATATATTTTTCAATTAGCATAATCTTGAAGTTCTTTCATATTTTTTCATTAAAAAAAAAAAAAAAAAAAACAGTTCCACAGTAATGTTACGTTTAGTTTTTATTACACGATAATTGCGTTGCGTAAATGACGACATTTGTAATTATGCGGTCAACGACAGGACTCAATATATGCGCGATCCACCATCATCTTGCAACCATATTTAGCCTGCGGATGTAGGATATACTTAAACGGATCTGCGATTCATACGACGCAAGTGCGGTTATGTTAATTCGATCGGTTCAATTCATTATAAATCAAAGTGCGTGAACGCGCATTGTATAACAGTTCGGTGGATTAACTTTGAAAAAAATTATTTCATTCTAGGAGCATAAAGCATTTTTCTTCCATTCAAAACTTATCATTTAATGATGAATAAAATAATAAAGTTTCTCTCTTGTCTTTGCTCCAACAAAAGCAAAGAGGATCGCAAACTTTTAATATTTTTTAGCAAAGTATACCTTATATTTGTCCAGAATCAAATAAGAGTGTAATTATAACGTGTGTGCGATCTTCTCGACAATTTCTACACGGATGTCACCACAAATGCTGCGATAAATTAATAAGTTCATTGTTACTTAAAAATAGCTATTTGTTAACGCGATATTCACACAGATATCATTGCAAATTGTGCCTAAAAAGAAACCCGGCATTTTTGACGACCTTGGAACAGATGATTGCTGGCTGGTAATCCGATTGTAAGAGAATTACGCATGCGCGCTTCCTGAGAGAGCTCGGCTTGATTCGGTTGAGCTCTCAACAAGGAACAATCACTTGCAGTCACTCGCGATCGGCCGTAATGATCTGTCGTAGTTCGCAGTGAGTCACAAGTGTAGATCTAAGGGAGATGACGTTGGTGATGTTGGACGTGCTCGAGGCCCGAAGACGAGGACGCTAGCGTCTTTCGTGAGCACGCGACGCCGCAGCGTCGTCGTTGCGACGCTACATGTAACATTTACAATCGTCGCGTGCTGAAGGTGTACCTTGTGGGAAACGGTGGCAGCGCCCGATGCGTTTCTCGCGAAATCATGGCTTCGGTGAAGGTAGCCGTGAGGGTTCGACCCTTCAACAAGAGGTGTGTGTGTGTGTGTATATATAAGTATGTGTGTATACATCAATGCAGCAACTGGTGATGAAAGCTCAGGATGTTTTCCTTGTCGTATTATCATAAAACGACAACAAAATTCGTGCTACTACCATTATTACCATCACCACCGTCGTTGCGCTTACTGTCACTTGCCGTGCTCCAACAATTCAGCGTTGGAATGTCGCGTTGCAATATATCTGTAACACGCAAAATACATTTTTTCGTGGATAACACCAGTGTAGCAAGGTCGACGTTTCAGGTCTGTTAAATGTACCAATGCCCACTGACGCATGCCAACAAGGATACGTGAGCGCAACGTACGAGAGTTTTAACCGATTAAATCATTAATTTTGCAAGCGAGGTATTGCCTTGCAAAGTATTGGCATATAGATTACATCGCTAGTGGCTATATTGTGTCAACATGAGCAATAATATTACAGAAGATATCAGTGTGTAATTTAATTCCAAAACGTCTAATACATACAGATGCGTGTGCTCCAACCTTTCTAAATCCTGTCCGTTGTTGAATATTTTTCTAGATTTTCGTGTTTTAAACTGTTACTGAATAGTTGACAATCCAATATTCTCAGTCAATAAAATCTCACACACAAATGTCGATTTAAACTTTAGCAATGTTAATTAATATGTTGCAATGTTATCGATTGTAAATTACATGGATGACGTTTGTGTCGCTAATACATAAATATTATACAACAATATTACATGCGACGAATGCACGTGCGCGACAGCACGAAATGTTCAATCGTAAACTTCATTGTCAAGATGATTGTTTAGCTGTTTCTCTTCACATGCTCGTTATTGTTGCAAAAAACAATAGATTAGGCAATATACACTTCGATAGTTTGCGACTAGAAGAAATTGAATAAGGGATATATTAAATAACATCAAATAATATCCGGAATAAAAAAAAACACCTGTTACAGTTGCATTAAAACGTCAAGTAAATTTTGGTGGTTTTTGAGAAATATGAAAATTTTCTTTTTAGAAAGTGTGTGAGAGACTGAATGTAATTGTCTTGTCACACCCGTACAAAAGCTGGAAAAGCGACCGCTCTAAAACAAATCCTTGTAATATCGACAGATGTTAGTTAATAACAGATGACAGAATTATGTCATCGTAATATTGACTAGTGCGTGTTACGTTAAACATTGAGTGTACATCTCGACAATTCCGGTTCGCGGTTTCAAAGTTCAGTTTCGGACGATTGTTGTTATCATCGCAATATTGGAAATAATTAATGCCGCATAACAGCATGCGTTTTTGTTATTTTGCAGGGAAGTGGCGATGAATGAAAAGTTGATCGTACAGATGGATGGCAAGAGGACACGAATCTTCAACGCTAAGGTAAACACTTACGCCTCGTTTATCTGTTTTTCCAATAAAATATAAATTAGTTGCTTCTTATTTCTCGTTTCATTTTTAGTCCGTGCAACGTACTTTCATAATGAAGAAGTCGCATAATCAAGAAATACATTTCCGTCTCGCGTCAGGTTTACGCGTAACAGTGAAATGAGCCGTAGCCTTATTATACGAACGGACTTAATTAACAGGAACTATGTTTTCACATCTCGATAGCGGCAAAACCGATTGAATTCTCAATAGGTTTAAAACGACAATTCGCGTTTACAAAAGTGGTTTTAGTTATTTTTGTTTTACATTCAAAATCCAAAGTGCTTTTCTCGGAGTTACAAAACAATTTTTGAAGAAATATTTCTTGTTATAATTCTCTCTCTCTCTCTCTCTCTTTCTCTCTCTCTCTCTCTTACAAATAATATATACTTTGCACTTATTTAATTGCTTTGCACTTACAACTTACTTTTACCTAAGTTAAATTTAGCCGCTGATTGTTTGCGTGCAGAGAGACATTACGTCATGTCTCTTATCTTGAAAATAAATAAAATTAGTCACGTTACTATGTTTAGGTAGTTATGTGTACAATTTAATTAAAACGATAATTGTGAACATTGAGCACCAACAATAAAAATAAATTGCTAAATCGATATTTATTATTTACAGACGCCGGACAGTTGCAGAGATGACCGAGGGAAGTACAAAGACTTTACGTTCGATCACTCCTACTGGTCTTTCGATCCGAATGATGAAAATTATGCGTCTCAGGAAGAGGTATACGTCACTTTTTATTTCGAGCCCAATTAAGACAAAAATAATATTTATTCCAAGTTTTGCGCGTTATGAAACGCAAGACTGCGTCAACCTTGAAACTATGTGAAATAACGCGATACAATTTACTGAAATCTGCCAGATTTTAGCACGTAAAAAAAAAAAAATAAAAAAAATTATTTTGATGTATACATCATATGATTTATTCTCGTGTGTGATGTCATGATTACATATGACCGCAAAAAAAAAAAAAAAAAAAAAAAAAAAAAAAAAAACATTAATTCAATTATCCTCTCTTTATGTAGGTGTTTTACGATCTTGGTACGGACGTAATAGAAAGTGCCTTCGAGGGTTACAATGCCTGCGTTTTTGCCTACGGCCAGACAGGATCCGGCAAGACTTTTACAATGATGGGCACACCGGTAATGCGATAGTTACGGTCATTACGTTCACAATATTCGTTTTTCACAATCAACCTTGATATTATATAAATAAAAAAAAAAGAATGTTTACGCCAGTATTTCCTTGAAATAAATGCACACTTTATTTTTTATTGTTCTTTCAGAGTTTTTATCATGTATATATGTGTATGTATCTCACAGGAATCTCAGGGATTGATACCACGGATCTGCAAGACGCTTTTCGCTAGAATGGCAGCTGGAAAGGAAAGCGGCGCGTCGTACAGAACAGAAGTATCTTTCTTAGAAATTTATAACGAGAGAGTAAGAGATCTGCTTAGACTGGACCAAAATCAATCTCATTCCCTAAGGGTGCGGGAACATCCTACGGGAGGACCCTACGTTCAAGATCTATCATGTCATCTTGTTTATGATTATGCGGATATTCAGGTAAAAATCAATAAAAGCTATTAATTACATTCACCACATTCAAACATATATCGGTACATGACGTACCGATTTCTCGCGAAAGACTAACGTTTCGATGTCCAAATAAATCGACAAATAAAAGAAAACTAAAGTTTATCTTATTGGAATAGTTAAAAAATTGAAATAATTGACACCTTTTAATTGTAAACTAATATTGTATATCTGTGATTCGTTACTTGAGATATTCAGTGTCTCAATGTTCATGTAAAAACTATTTTTGTGCAAATTTATAGCGCAATTTTAAAAGATTTTATAGAATTAAGAAAGAATTAATATTTCAGGAATGCATGGTAAGAGGTAATACGCACAGAACTACAGCCAGCACAAAGATGAACGATGTGAGTAGCAGGAGTCATGCGATTTTTACGATAACCTTTGTACAAGCTGGTCTCTCGGAAGGTAACATGCCATCGGAGACTGTTTCCAAGGTACATCTTGTCGACTTGGCTGGGAGGTAAGTCTAAAAAGAAACAAACATTTGCAAGACAAATTACTTTTAACGTGTAAACAAAATAGCATATAAAAAAATAAAATAAAACAGAAAAAACGAACAAAAGCAACATACAGCAACATTTGTGTTCTTAAGATTATCCTTAAAATCAGTTCTTTGTTTCTCTCTCTCTTTCTCTCTCTAGTGAGCGTGCGAATGCTACCGGAGCAACAGGTCAACGACTGAAGGAAGGCGCTCACATAAACAAGTCCTTGGTGACTTTAGGCACTGTGATATCCACACTTTCGGAACTGAGTTCTGCTAACGGTGACACATCAGTCTCGAAACGTAACGCATTTATTCCTTATCGAGACAGCGTGCTCACGTGGCTCTTGAAAGATTCACTTGGCGGCAATTCCAAAACTATCATGATAGCGACTATCAGCCCGGCGGAATGCAATTACAACGATACTCTCAGCACTCTTAGATATGCCAATCGTGCGAAAAACATTATTAACAAACCGACTATCAACGAAGATGCAAACGTGAAACTTATCAGAGAGCTCAGAGCAGAGATAGAGAAGTTGAAATCTCTTATTGACAAGAATATGGTAAGCATTCGAAATATTCATCACAAAAATTTATTATTTTTAGAAAAAATACTTATCAAAAGAAACAAAAAAGTAGTAGTAATTATTTATTGTTAAGCTTTATGTATTTATTTATTATGTATAGAGTATAGAAAAGCCTCCGCAAGTGCTGCTAGCACAAATTCAAGAGAAGCAAGAACAGGAGAAAGTACTGACCGAGGAATGGACCGAGAAATGGCGAGAGACGCAACAAATCCTGCAAGAGCAAAAAGCGTTGGGATTGCGAAAGAGTGGAGTTGGCGTTGTTCTCGATTCAGAAATGCCGCATTTAGTCGGTATTGATGATGATTTGCTCAGTACCGGCGTCACATTGTATCATTTGAAAGAAGGGAAAACGTTAGTTGGCACAGAGGAAGCTCCTGTTGTCCAAGTAATAATATTGGTTAAATTTTCAAAGCTTTAAATAGATATAGTTAATTATATTAGTGACAAAATATGATGAAAATGCTTGTTATACTGCTTGTTCAAATAGGACATTGTATTGACGGGTGCGGATGTGGAACCGGAACACTGTATAGTCGAATTGAACTGCGGTGTCGCTACGCTGCATCCGCTTTCATCCCATTGCTGGATTAACACCGCTCAAGTAGACAAGCCTACGAGACTATCGCAAGGTTGCATTATCCTCCTGGGTCGAAACAACATGTTTCGATATAATGATCCAGTTGAAGCAGCAAAACTCCGGAAGGAGGGTGGCTCAGGCAACGGCAATCTCCAGTCGACGGTCGTCAATCTGTCGAGATTATCACTTTTGAGTTGGAGTGTCTCCGATCTACATGTATCCTGCTCAAGCGATAATCTCGTAAATTCAAATGAAGATCTCAGGGCGGTCGAAGAGCTCGAACAGCAAAAGGCTGCGCTTTTGAAGGAAAAGGAAGATTTCAAGGTTCGCGAGTACAGTTTGTTTGCTTGTTAGTTTGTTATTCTCATAGAACGGAGTTTTGGATATAACTATATGTCTTTACAGAGAGAACAAGAGGAACGCGAGGAAAGGTGGGCCGCGAGGAGAGAAGCGTTGGAAGGAGCACAGCGCGAGTTAGAGCGCGAATGGGGCGCGCAATGGAAAGAATGGGCAGACGCGATCGCGGCTCTTGAGACACGTCAACGAGAGCTACGTGCGCGACGGCATATGTTGGAACAAGAGCGACGGGACGAAATGACGCAAGTAAGTGACTCGGACGCACCTCCGTCTCCGGACTTGAATGTAATCTCGATCAAGTACCAATTTTACCTCGTCCTTGTCGCTATCGGTGTCCTTATTTGCTTGTCTGGCAACATCATCGTCTACTCGCACGTTTGTCCTTTGAATATGTAATATCCCGATATATCAGTCAAGTTCTATTTTTGGTTCGGGTGTCATTATTCATACCACAACTTGTAGACAATCACCTCCGAGTGTTTCGACTACAAGAGGTAGCCCTTAACGAGATATCTCAAGAAAATTTTTGTAAATAAGACACATGACATTACTTATTGGTAATATAATACGTGTATAATACGTGTAAGTTTGACGATTTCTATCGTTATTTAAGATAAAGTCTCTTTTACTTCTAACAAGATTGTCTACATAAGATTTTATATGAGATTAAGTGAGTCTTTCGATTCCTCTATCAGTCTCAAGAACTCAAGTATTGCGTTTATTTTCACACACACGTAACACATTAATACGTAGAGATTGTTTATGTTAACCAGCTGTGTATTTATCCGTAAATGTATGCGAGTATAAGTTGCCGATTGCACAAAAAAAAAAAAACCAAGGTAGTGTTGAGAAGATATTGCCCGACAAATAGCATTCCTGGAATGTTATATACTTTAAGTAACTACTAAAGAATGTTAAAATACCGATATGTACATATCCTAGCTTGTTTGTATAGAAATATGTCTATGGGTTTGTTATGCGAGATGTAAAGATATAGAGAAATTAATTATTGTTATACTGATATATTGTTGATTAATAAATTTTTCATATGAAAATTGGCGTTTGATCCTCCATGAAGAATTTGCACGCACTCTCACCTTTTTTACTCTGTTTTTTCACATAATTTGTAAAAAGTATGCACTCGATTGATTTAACACTCCCGATTAACAAACCCAATTTCTCGTTCATCTCATTGTTGTCAAATCTCGGAATTCGATGTGCATGTGCACTATTCCAATAATTAGTTAGAAAATGATGAGGGAATCTTGTATCACTTTCATGAGGTAATGTATCGCGAGAGAATTATTATCTATTTATTCTCTAATTTATTCATTCAGACTTTTTTGTAATGTATATTTTTACTTGATTGCCTTTTTTGCTAGAAAAAATGTTGCACAAAGATGAAATTTGTCAATAACATAATATTAGTTTGCTGTCATTATATGCTATTATTAAAAATAGCTTGTGCCTATATATATACATATGTACATACAACTATTATTATAAAAGACTTTTTTTGAACATTCCAAAAGAGCACACAAAAAACGCTTGTTTTATTATCATCTATTTTTAGCAGCTATAATATTTTATATAAACTTTATTCTGCGTCATACTCATTCTTTTTGTTAATTATCTTTTTTGTTAATGCATCGGTGTATATGGTAACTAGGTAAAAAATATGAATAAGGAAATCGCCTATCTGCGCGCATTATTGCAGTCCAAGCATCAACAATTACAAGAACTTATCAGAAAATATGAATACGCACAAATTTATCAGCATCAGTGGAAGAAGGTAAGGATTACTATGTTACAGTTGAACACTTCAATTTCATATTTGTGCATGTATATTATATGTGTAATGCAATACGACATTCTCACTCTACACAACTTCATTATAGCCCATGCAAACAAAGCATTGTTTTGACTTTTTAGTTATTAATAGTGACATGATGATGTAAATTATCTTATATAGATACGAGCAAATGTAAAAAACTTCTTAGTAAAAAACTTAAAATTATCTCTTATATTTTATCTCTCAGTTATACCTTTTTTAATATTCTCTCGCAGTTTAATGTAATTGTTTTGTAGAAAACAAAGTAATATATCTTTCAGACAGACAACGGTGCCAGTAGCGATGATAGTCTACTCGAATCGTGGTCCAGTCTTAATGACGAAAAATGTATTGATGATGTCAGAGAATTGGTTAATCATCATGTAAGTAGATTTAAATGTTCTTTTTTTTTCAAGTGTGGTTTGATCGCTTTTTTCTGAAACTTAATGTTCTTGAATAGAAAAAAGAATTAGCCGCCTTGGAAAGCGAGCTACAGAGTAAAGTCAAGTCTTTGAACGAACATCAGATCAAGGTAGACAAAATGGAAGAGGAACTGATGGAAATCGCAAAGAAACAGAAGCAGATATTTAAGTTAGAAGTACGTACGCGTAAAATAATGATTACTGCAATGAGAAATAGTTGCTCTCATATTACTAATTTTTAGTTGGATAATGAAGGAGTAACGGAGAAGAAGTTATGGCTAGCAAAACGAACTCAGGAACAGCTTCAGGAGATCGTACGGCGAAAGCAAAGTTTGTCACTGGATTTGAGACGTGTTCTACCTGGGTCTCCTTGCGATGATGACGCGTCAAATAGCTGCGAAGAAACAGCTTTCAGTTGTGATTCTAAATTTTTTCAGGAGTTCAATAATAGAAAGTTCCAAATTGCTTCAACATTATTGCCGCAGAGTATACCAAGTTCTGACACCATAGAAACATTTCACACTGCTGCAGCCGATTCTCCTGAACCTCATTTAGCCTTTGAGGATGCCAATACGACACAAATGAATAATTCTCCGAAGAACAAATCTGTGAACTTGGAAGAACAGAAAGAAAGTGATGATGATCAACGTTTAACGTACGATGACAAAAAGTTATCTGAAATAGAAAGTAAAAATAAGACAAATATCAATAAAACCATTCTTGAAGAGACGAGAGTGGAATCAACGAGCGACGATGACAAAAAATCTCCAACGATGTCCATTATTCCGGAGAGCATGCTTCAGGATTCGCTGGATTCGCCGATACAACAAAATCCAGCAATGAAGAAGTTAAACCAAAGAATCGCGCATCAACGGATAATGGTGATGAGATGTTTGGATTCCGGCAGTCCATCGAAAGAAGATCTCAATCGACAGATAATGATACTGCAGGATTTGCAGAGGCAACAGATTGAGCTGGAAGTCTCTTTGTTGGAGGACGAACGGAAGAATTTTTCCAGCAGGCAAGTCCAATGCGGCAATGACAGCAGCAACTGCGACGGCGCTGATGACAGTGAACTTGTCACCAACGAGACAGAGGACTATGTACAGAACGAACCTAATGCTTACTGTAGTGTTGTAGAATCTACGAATAATAGCTCTGCCATTCTGTTGACAGTAGCGCAAACCAAATCTCAACTTTTCAGGAATAACAGGCCTAATACTAATGATCAAGAGACTTTGTCAAAATCGTTAGCATCTAAGAGATCTTCCAGTCGTGGTTACTCGACAGTTTATTTGACGGTAAGTTACCGGCGTATCTCTCCTAGTCCTCATCAATCCAATGATTTTAACACAGATTTATTGTGCAGAGCCAAAATCGCGGCGACCGCTTGAGTAGTCCGTATTCCTTAACAATTACAAGATCTCTACCGTCGTTGATAGCGACTGACGGCGACTGCAATAACGTGATCAACATGATTGTGAGTGTACCGTCGTTCGTGATACGCGGAGCTGGCACATCCAGCCACTACGAATACGAAGTGCGAGTCGTGGCGCAGGATGATAGCTGGACGCTGCTACGTAGATACAGGAGATTTCGGGAATTGTATATATCAATGCGACAAAAGTACGGTAGCAAGGTATGTTACCGCTTACAAAAGGAGGACTACATGTGCAATCTTTCGATTTCGCTACATTTTTGCATCTAAGAAAAATCAGACAAAGAGTAAATCTCGATCGATCTTTATTAGAACAGTTTAGGTGCTGGTTAGATTTAAAAACTTAAAATCTATTTGGACCTAAAAATATAAATAAGATTTTGAATATCTAAAAAATGTATTTCAACTTATTGAATAAGCAAATGTTAAAATGTGTGCAAATCAATTCTTGTTTTTAATACATCTGTTTTGCCCTATCTATATCTACAAACATTTAGCAAAATCGAAGAGTTACACATGTTCTGCAAGTTTCTATAGCTATACAATATGACAAGTATTTATGAAAGTGCTTCAGGCTGCTTTTATAATTGCGATTAAATAATCGCAATATGTAATTACTGATTTTACACAAGAATTATCTCTTTGATCGTATACACAGGTCGCAGGAATACGCTTTCCCCCACGCCAAGTTTTTCCAAAATACGAAATCGTAGCGAGGCAACGTCGAAAACGCCTCGAGGAATATCTTCGTCGATTAATTCAAGTTTGCTCGGAGCTGCCACACTGTGAGCCTTTATACAAATACAACGGCAATCTTAGCAACATAGATAAGCAATCTCTGATAGAATTTAGTCCGTTCTTCAAGCGCGGTATGTTCGAGAGTGGCAAGTACGGAACTAGTTAAGACATCATTTCAAAAGTCGAAAAATAAACGAGAGTTTGGAGAGTCTAAACGAATTTAACAGATCCATATATAATTCATTATGGTTTGTATGTTTTTTTACAAATCGCAGCAGCTAGAGAAAAAAAAAAAATTAGTAAATTGTAGCAACAGTATATATATGTATACAGACTGAGTCCTATAACATTATTACATAGCTGTAATATTTTTCGTAAAACTATCAATTTTACGGAAAATTATGCAAAGATAAAATATTGTATTTCCGCAAGTATATTTCTGAGTAAAAATATAAAAGTGTTAGATAAAAAAAAATTTGCCTTGCATAACTTTTTAGTCGTTATGAAAGCATATGCTTCCAGACAGCAATTATAAGACTGGTTTTGGAAAATGAGCCTTTGTTACTATACGTGATGCCTAAACCAACGAAGATCTAATGATTCTTTGGCTAATCATCATGTAATCGATTTCTTTCTTAACAAAACTATCGAAAATTTTTGTCACCAACTCTTCAATTTCTTGATTGTTGTGTTGTAGGTGAATAAAACTTCAACTAATAATATTCGAACAATGCCGAGCTTAAATAAAAATTATAAACGTAATAAATTCTCAGTCGCATGTTGACTGTCGGAAAAAGAATGAAAATAAACAGTGAAAGCAAAACTGTGAATTAGTTCCGTGTGTTTAAGTTTTAAAATAAAGAAGTTGTTGATTTATTCTCCATTTGAATCCTCTCTTTTCTTTAGAATGACTTACAAACCAAAGCTTTTCTTTTGATAACTCAGGAATGATTAGCCTTTCGATATCTTTGCTAAGAAAAAACAATCAAGACACTTTTACTTAGCTAAAGAATCTGATATTAAAAAGGCTTCCGTTGGTTTTGTGACATCGTATATAGAGGCATTATATATAACAGAAAAGTATTGTCATATATTCTTGGCGAGAAAGAGAAGAAGAAAAAGGATAGGCGATAGAAAAGAGATAAATTATCAGCGGATGGCTCGGTAAAACATATCGCGTCATAATAGCAGATTATTTTTTTCTCTTTACAGGTATTTTCCTATAATATGTCTTTCTCTCCCAATAGGAATATATATAATTATATATAATCGCAAGAAGTCTATATCTTCCTTCACGTAATGATTAAATATTATCATATATATGTATAGTTGATATTATATAATTCTAGTTACGTTACTAGACATACGAAATGTTATTGTAAAATGTAAATTATGTGATGAACGTGCAATTTTAGCAACCATGAAAACATAATTTTGCATTGTCTGATAGTAAAAAGAGTATTTATATTTTGCGTGTCGAAAAAAACGTACGTTTTAACACATGCAGTTCAAATTAGCGAATTGAATCGACTGAATTGAAAAATTAGTCTAGCAATAATATTTATCAAAATTTTAACAGTTTATAAAGAGCGTGTTATATCGTCGTGAAGTTTATTTGGTTTTTCAAAAATTTAAATTTACTTGCTAAAGTTTTTATCGAATACACGACAAACGCACGTACGCATAAAGAAAAACAAAACAGCTGAGAAGAATTTAACAGTTTTAAAGATAACACCATCGTGTGTATTGTTTTATGAAAAATTTTATGCTTTAAGCGCCACAAGTCTTATAAATAATACGCTTTTTTCGTGAGACGATAAAAATATATTCTATATAAGCATGTATAATATATCAGGCCCAAAAAAACCTCATGAAAAATATCATGGCTAATATATAATTATAGTAGTGCTCTAGAGTGGCGTTAAAAGACGTGTATTGCGTGTTAAACAAGGTGTATATATATATAACAAGGCAGTTATTACTTATTCAAAGAGACGTATTACCTCTTGTTTCATATACACTTATTATGAGAAGGAAAATGTTATTGTCATCTGCTTTTTTTATACTTGAATTTACAAAAGAGGAGAGACCTATGTTCTGTAAATGTAATAATAAAGTACAATAAATTGTTATGATGCAGTGCATTTTCTTACTTGTGTGCTTCGCTAACGTCGCATCAGAAGAGTTTCTCAAAAGTTAACTAGTGTCCGGACCAATTTTCTCAAAACTTAACTCTCTCCCCATTATCCCACTTTTTGGCAAGACCACAGCAATATCCCGATTCCCGCGCGCAACACTATCCCCACTTTGCCCGCTTGCTTCCCTTAAAGGCCATCACACACAAAATTACTTAAGGACGTAAGACGTAACCGTAAGAAAATTGACCAATCACGTCCGAAAATAGTGGGGATATAGGATACATTCTGATTGGTCAATTTTCTTACGATTACGTCCTTAAGTAATTTTGTATGTGATGGCCTTTAAGCGCAGATCAAGGATATTCTCTCATTGAACAGAGGACTTTATCACATTGCTTCTTGTGATTGGTCAATTTCTTCCAGAATTGTTTAACATTTTTTATGCGTACACGGTCTTAAACGTAAACCGTAACGCCATCTTTTAGTATTTTTTATATTTGTCGATGTTAACAACTGTTCGTATCGAGCAAAGTATCAAAGCAAAATATAGATCCCCTAGTGGACGAAAAGTCAAATAAAAACAGACAAAAGAGATGTTTATCAGAAATGATCACAAATAATTTGAAAGGTCAAGCTGTTTTAATACAAACTACTTCTCGCCATTTTGGGTGTGTAAATTCGAATCAGAGTAAATTAATTTTAGATAAAGTTTATCACTACGTTTATCAATCATTTTCTGTAATGTACTTTGCGTCTTATAACAAATAACTCGAGTATTTACACATTAATTTTAGTTTGTGACACTTCTTTCTGGTGATACACACACAATTGGATCAAGTTACAATTATTCCATAAGTGGAAATTACAACACACGTTTGATAAATCTGACATTGTCAAACTGACAATAGTGAGAAATATTTCCAGTCTCTAAAAATCATCGAAACGGATTCATATTCAAGATGAAGAAAAAGGTATAAACATGAGATTTTTGCGTTAAATATCTGCATCACAGAATTGTTTGTCTTTTTTTATATTTCTAATCTGTACATATAAAATATTAAAACTAAAAATAATAGTGAAGAGTTAATAATACAAGTAGCTACGTATATAAATAAATATTGCATTCTCAGGTGCTATTAATGGGCAAAAGTGGATCTGGCAAAACAAGTATGCGTAGCATTATTTTTGCTAACTATATTGCTCGAGATACTCATCGTTTAGGTGCAACAAGTAAGCTACATGTATATTAGATTAAGTAAATAATAATGTCCACTAGATAATTCTGAAAAAAACCTAAAATTCTCAAGAAAATTATTTTATAAGACTAGAAATTCTTCAGATAATGTTATTATTTAGATAATTATTAGAGAGTTCACTGAATTTACTAATATAAAATTGTCACAGTTGACGTAGAACATTCTCATGTTCGCTTTCTTGGCAATTTGGTACTAAATTTGTGGGATTGCGGAGGTCAGGAAGCTTTCATGGAGAATTACTTTGCATCACAACGTGACAATATATTCAGAAATGTAGAGGTGCTGATTTATGTCTTTGATGTGGAATCAAGAGAATTAGATAAAGACATGCACTATTACCAAAGCTGTTTGGAAGCAATATTGCAAAATAGTCCAGAGGCAAAGATATTTTGCCTTGTTCACAAGATGGATCTTGTTCAAGAAGATCAACGTGACTACATATTCAGGGAAAGAGAGGAAGATCTGAAAAGACTGAGTTTACCTCTTGAATGTACATGCTTTAGAACTAGTATATGGGACGAAACATTATATAGGTGGATATTACATAGTTAGATATTTCAAATATATAATTTTGAACCTGATTAGAAAAGTATTGAACAAAGATTGCTATATTACAGAGCATGGTCATCTATTGTATATATGTTGATTCCCAATGTGAAAGAACTTGAGCAAAGCTTGAATCAGTTTGCTAATATTATTGATGCTGATGAAGTTCTTTTGTTTGAAAGAGCAACCTTTTTAGTAATAAGCCATTGCCAGCGACAGTTTCACAGAGATGTTCATCGCTTCGAGAAAGTGTCTAATATAATAAAGCAATTTAAATTGAGTTGCAGGTAAGCGTGCAGAAAAAGTTACATTTAACGGGACATAAAATACTATAATTAAGAATTATATTAATTTTTTTAGTAAGTTAGCAGCGCAGTTTCAAAGTATGGAAGTTAGAAATACCAATTTTGCAGCATTTATCGATATTTTTACTTCAAACACATATGTAATGGTCATCATGTCAGATCCAACAATACGTGAGTTTACTTTGTGTATCATGTATAAAAATTGTTTATATATAAATGTATGCTTTTTCAGCATCTGCAGCAACATTGATCAACATACGCAATGCGCGGAAGCACTTTGAAAAATTGGAGCGTGCCAGTCAGAGCTCAGCTTTAAGTAGATAGAAGTTGGCACGACCCAGGCGCCTTGTCACCCGGGTCCAACTTGTTAATAACTACTAAAAGTAACCAAAATCGAGACGTATAGTATCATTAAAATAATAAAACGCCGTGTCTGAAACCATACGATTTTCTGTCGAATCGAGTTACAATCTACTTTTATGTATATATATATATATATATAGCTTTCTACATGTCGTTTATGATAAAATAACTATATACAGAGTACAGCAGTTATACAACTTGGAAAGAAATGATTCTTTGTGTAATTCTACATTTTTAACTTATTCTTGCATAAATAAGCATTTCTTACTGGCTGTATCAACTGTTCTGCCTGTTTTTGCCCTATATAATTACAACAGTTGAAAAGAGAGGCTGATAATTATATATTTCAGATCGTACATTTGAGAAAACTGGCTAAGTTATGATATTCAGTGCTAGTGCTAAAAGTCTACGTCACGTTACATGTGCTATAGATTTCCAGTACTGGCAGTGAATATTGAAACACAGTCTGTATAATACTTCATTGTTTACATGTTTTACAATACGGATACTCACAATACATTTGTAATTTACCGATGTATGTAAAGCGATTTTTATATATGCGGATTTTTTTTTTTTTTTCAGAATCTTTTCACTTTTGATTTGAAGATCCGACTCATTACAATATTGAATGTGAATAGTAAAAAATAAAATTAATTGCAGTTATAAACCTGTTTTTACATATGTATGAATTATTATATAACAACAGAATATAGAAGATAGATGTCTCGTTAGGAGATTTGGCTAGAAATTACAGTAAAAGAAAAGTTTTTATAGAATAGTTTCAATAGTTTTTATAAAACTTAATCTCGATAACTTGAAATTATATTTTTGTCTTTTATATTTATTAATAAAAGAGAGTTTCTATTACAAGGACAATATTTTATAAATAATTTGCTATATTTTGTTACAGACAGTTTTAAATACAGTAATGTTAAATAGTTATAATGTTTTCTGTTATGTAGCCGTATATTTGCAAATGTAGCAATGATATTTGCAAATATCGTAAATGAGAAGAGTATACATACATATATACGCGTGATAATGTATTGCAAACTAAAATGTATGTTTTAAATATCTGCGAGTAAAACAAAAATAAAAATTATAGATAAAATTCAACCTTTTCTAGAAAGCATGTGTGTATATATATTTTTCTAGGAAGTATGTCTATACGTATAGAACTATAAGTAGTTTTTTAAATCGTTTGCATTCCGTATGTCTGAGTATTTCATAACAATTCAAAGAAATATACATATAGTTTTTGCAATGCTCATGTGAAGACAGCGAAATTGAAATCTCCCGCCATCCCGGCGATAAATGGCGTGATATCGTGTATATTGTCAGCGCTTTTTGTTCGGCCGCACTAGTTATACGATAGTTATCGATTAGATACTGCAATGGATAAAATACTTAAAGGAATCATGAAGTACAGAAAGTGTCACCGGGAAGGAATGGTGAAACAATTTCTACAAGTTAGAGATCATCCCGAGGTACGTTTGCACAGTGTTATAAAAAAAAAAAAGCTTGGACAATTTATGTATCGGTGTTACCAGTGGTTACGTAGAGTTGCGCGGAAAACAGGTGTTTTAAACCATAGACATTCGTATACATAGACCGAATACACGAAACGCGTGATCTGAAGCTCACGAAAAGCAAAAGTGTGTGTGTATGTGTGTGTGTGAGAGAGAGAGAGAGAGAGAGAGAGAGAGAAAGAGAGAGATAAACGACAGTCGTAGTGCAGCCGTCTCCTTCTCCCTCTAATAGAAGAAAGTGGAGGATTATATGTTTTCCTTTTTTACCTTGTACACTTTCTCCGCGTTCTATACTCTACTTCTAATAGAACCTCCCTGTTTCAAAATTTACAGTCCAGTAAATCTATAATATACGTACCACGAGCTATAGATATAAATATTTAATACTGGCAGTGAATTTTGAAACACATTGACTATATTTGTATCGGTACAGTAGAGTAAATTTTAGCTGTTAGAATTGCTGTATATTCCAATAGAGTGAGCTGCAACACTTTGTCTATCTCGTCTATCTATAACAAGCCCGCTATTCATACAGTCCGTTCTTATATTTGAAAGATCCTCTCAAGTTTGTCTTCTGATACTCCGGAGCTTTTTTTTTTTTTTTTTTTTTTTTAAAGTCGAATTTTATTTTACAATCCCTGTCTATATGTATATGTATGTATCTTTTCCCTTATAAAATATTAACATGCTCGATAGTTATGTAATTTTGATATTGCTCTTATCACAGCCGAAGGCAGTATTCTTTACTTGCATGGATTCCCGGATGATTCCAACTAGATTTACGGAGACGAATGTTGGAGACATGTTTGTTGGTACGACAATTTCTTATGACATTATCGCATATGGTCTAATTAAATTTACTTTTTCAGTCCGAAATCCCGGTAACATTGTTCCGCACTCGCAACATTTTGTAGATGAATTTACTATGTGCGAATCGGCGGCGTTGGAACTCGGTTGCGTAGTAAACGATATAAGACATGTTATAGTTTGCGGACATAGCGATTGCAAAGCGATAAACTTACTTTACGCTTTACGGGACGAGGAATTTGCATCTCAAGTGCGTTTTTTGCGATCATGGTTTACTTGCTATAAAAAATATAAATGTTTTTTTAGTGACAATATGAAATTTCTTCATTTCTGTAAACAGAACTTGTAAAGCGCCACTCGAATTTTAGACAAACAGAAGAATTTCACCTTTGAGAGCGTGGCTGTGTGCGCACGCCAGCAGTAGCTTGACAAAATTCCAACATCTCGAGATTGTTGGTTTTCATGAGCCTATTGTCTTCCAGGCTGAGACTCCAATGAGAAAATTCGTTGCTTACATCGACCCGGAAAATAAATTTACGATCGAGGACAAGCTGTCACAAGTCAGTAAACAAGATGACTGTAAAACAATTGATTTGTTACCGTTATTTTTTTTTGTGTGTTTGCAGATCAATACGTTGCAGCAGCTTCAAAATATTGCGTCGTACGGATTCTTAAAAAAGCGCTTAGAAAGACATGACTTGCATATTCATGCACTCTGGTTCGATATTTATACCGGTGATATTTATTACTTTAGTAGAGCCAACAAGAGATTTATAGAGATAAATGAAGCAACAGAACCATTTCTTCTTAAAGAAATTAAGAAATATTATTCATAGATTGATATATGTACGGATATGTATATGTGTTTGTAAAAGTATATTTTTAATGCTGCAGTTATGAGTAACGTTATACTTCCAAAAAAACACGTACAAAATAAAAATTTATATACAGTAGAACTCCAGTAATTTCGAGCACTACAATTTCGACTTCTCCTTGATAGGCGGGCCAATAGTTTCCCTCACCATTCACGATTCCCCATTCCCCGATATTCTTGAGTGACTGCGCAACTCGTACTGTATCTTTCGTCTCTTGCTACCAATTGGTCGCTGGAAGGGGAGAAAATAGAAGGGGAAGAAAATAATTTCGAATTCTAGGAAGAATCAGTCCCATGTTCTCGAAATTACTGGAGTTCTACTGTAATTTTACAATCAAAGTTTACTAATCTATGTATTTTTATATCAAAGTTTGCTTATATTTTTTGAAGATTATTTTACTCTAACAGCAAAAAGAAAAATAATTAAGTTCTGAGAAAATCGCTCTTAATTAATGGAACATTTGTATATATTCTATTTTTCGATATTTTATGCAAACGCATAAGTCTTAAGATTTGGCATGTTGTAAAAAAATATATATCATGCATGTATTATATAATTTATCTAAAAAAAGCTTGAAACACTTTATTCTGTTTTTCTCTTGCTTCCCGTATCAATTTTTAGTCTAAAAAACATTGAATAAAATTTAATTTAATAGAAACAAATTTATGGAAAAATCAAACAATTAAGTCCGAAGCTAAATGTTTGTGTAATGTACTTGAGTGTAATAATTAAATTACACAATTTAATGTTTCGGTAATCAACTAAATTTTACATTTATCATAGATGCTATTTTTTTTAACATGAAATTTGACCGACGATCACGATCGTTAATGGAGCTGAAACGAAATATACCGGAAAACTTTTATTGTCTTTTTTTGTCAGGCCGAAATTAGTAACGGTGCCTATAACGGTATATTTTCTTTATGTGCCGAAAAAAAATATATTGCTGGAAAAATTTATTGCTGGAAAAATTTATTTTCATGTTTTGTTCATTCACAATGCACAAAAACACACACACACAACACATCTTTCAATAACTGCTACAGACAGCTGTACCTAAATGAACAAATATTTCATTTATCTTTACCAGCTCAAATTGCACTTTACCAAAAAAATAACGGGACTTGACATGGTATAAGGAGGATATTGAAAGAAAGAAAATTTATTGCCTACGCACATTTTGAACATCCGCAATCAAACAAAAGATTTATTTTATGTATACAAAGAAGTAACGTAAGAAGGAGTTACAAGCATAAAAAGTTACAGGTATAGCACGTGTATCATTTATTTGTCCATTTATATTCTGAAAATAAATTCTCACGGTTGTGAGGAACGAAAGGAATGAAAGAAATCCGATAGAAGTTTTTCTGTCTTTGTCATAATAAAAGAACAATCGAAAAACGAACTTGATTTGATCAAAAGTAGTTTTGAAAAGTTACGCAATAGTTATATTTTATAATATCTTTTGGATATTGAATATCGAATATAGAATATCAAATTATTTATTAATCTTATTTATAAATCAACATTTCTTTTTTATAGAAATATTATTACTGCTATGATCAAAATAATACTGAAAAAAATTATTATCATGATCATACCGATAAATAAATTTCTATAAAGATCTAATATATATGCAGTCGAACATATTGACAAATGTGTTTTTCTCGTCTTATTTATGAATTTCACACGCGAATCGCGAATAAACGGCACGGTTTAGGTAGGCAGTCTACAGCATAAGCTTGACAATATCATTCTAAGCGCGAATTTTAATATTTTATTGACGAAGAGTGAAGATAAGAGAACGTTTATGATTTTGCGCGACCTCTTTTTTTGTTTTACACTCATCCGAGAAAAAGACTGTGCAGCCGATGATGCGTGTCGAAGCATAACCGCGTGCTCTGCAGACACCACATTGGTGTAATATTACTTTGTACTTATCTTTCCGAAACTGCACCGCACTTTGTCTCGTATAACGACAAAACCAGTCGGACGTGCAGCGGTCATTCACAACACAATAGGCTGTTTGCGCACGCATAATTAATTAGCGCAGTTCTCTTACCTTAATAAATCACGTGTCTCTAAAGCTACAGTCGGAAAGTTTGCTTTTATGATAAAAGCGTTTGTCTTTTTTTTTTTTTCCACGTTCAATGAAATAATAAAAATGATACTTTTATTATGGAAGCAAACTGTCAAACGCAGTCTAAAACACGCACACATAGAAAAATCCGCGCGTGAACACACGTCTTTTCTTTTGAAAGATCCGATATCGGAATTGATTCCGGAATACTATTTCATAAAAGATATTCTCATGTCTTCTTATTTTAAACAAAAAGTATTATAAGAGTGTCTCCGGACAATGGAGACACTAATATAATAAAGTAAAACTTGCTTATAAAAGTAAAAAATATGTATAGTAAAGTTTATTTTCGAAGACTGTCGAATGAAATCCGTCGTTGAAGTTAGATAAACGAGTAAATTCTGTACGTTTTTTTAATAGCATAACCGACAAACCGTCGGTTAACTTCCGTTAATTTTAAAAATATCAACTGCAAATGGTTACGCATAAAACGTCCGAAAAATATTTATTACAAAACCGTAGTCCTATTCTAAATATAAAGTACACACAAAGAAGAATAAAAAAGTCACTAAAAAAAAAAAAAGGATCTGACAGGACACTTTTTTTTATATAGTTTTTACATAGCGGAATCTTACCGTTACGATTGAAAGAAAAGGATGTGATTTCCTGGAAAGGTCTACCAAAAAAAAAAAAGTCCGCTAGTAAAGGAAAAATAACTGTGTTCTTAGATAAATTTAAATATTGTAAAAAGTAATATGTGACAGTAAGCCTTTCTGACAGTAAAATTCTGCTATGAATAGAAAATTCTTTTGCAATCTTTAACATTGAGAATGAACTTAAGATTGAAACGTATGTTAAATTATTGGAGAAAATAAACTACACATCGACATAATTATGCTTTGCTCAAATTACCTGATTTGATATTGTTTGATTTTAATCTGCTATTATTTATTTTTATATATACTGTTAGAGGAAGGTTTGGAAGAAATTAACTATCGAATGGCATTAGTTTACGACTTTACATTCTTAAAACAGAGAGCTTTTGTAAAACAATTAAATTAGTAAATTGCGTGTTTTCACTTAAAAAAATATACATATTTTTTTAATATGCATTCCGTTCATAATACATATTAAATTCCTTTTTTAATTTTTGACTCTCTGTGATAGTCTTTCTTTTAACTTTGAATTTCGAAATCGAGGAAATCATGTTTGACACAATTTTTGTTATTCGTCGCTATTGGTCAAGTGTCACTGTGTTAGGACTTGGTAAGTATACTATATATATGCATGTACTTCTCTCTCTGACCTCGTCATCTGTAAGTAGCCGAAATCTCAAGTGAGACCGTTAGATTAATATGCTAACTGTATAAGTTGGGAGAATGGGAGAGAAGAGGACGCAACATTTACAACAAGACTCTTTTAACGTATATCTGTTACTTGTTTTTTTGTGTGTAATTTTTTGTATATATTACTGATTTAATAACTTTATCTTGTATGTAAAAAAAAAACGTGAAAAGAGACACTAAATATATTGATGCTTAATGTAATAAAGTTAATACGCAACATATAAATGTAAAAAATTTATAAATAAACATATCAAGAAGAAATATATAAAAAATTAAAAAGATTTATAGAAATTTAAATGTGAAAAAAGAAACATTGTATGTCCATCTAGTAAATAACTAAATAATATTACGCGTTTATATAAAAATTCAATCGTTACCTTCAAAATATATAATTCAATAGAAACTGTTATGTTTGCTGAAGTTATTGGTCAACTCCGTTCAACGTGGTGTATCGAATGTTTCCCAATGATATTATACATTTTTGCACGATGTTCGCAGAACGTAACGGCGGCGTTGTAATTATAAAATGTCGCAAAAGAGAGTGCAATGAACCCACGAAACAATTGCCGCTGCACTATACGTTTCTGCTAAAAGGCCAGACGAGTTCTTATAGAATAATTATATGCTACATTGCATAAATTCTCACTTTTATTTTATTCGATGATACCTCAGTTATCTACGATGCAATAAAGTGCCATTTCTATTTCTTACAGTTTATTAAAAAAAAAGTATTGAAATTGTGTAGAAAAGAAAAATGAAGATTTAAGATATGAAAAATATATACATAAGATTTAAAGTAATTTTATTAGATATTTTTTCTTTAATTTTGAAATTAATGTGTAAGACAATTTATTCTACATCTAGAAGATGATTTAGTTCTTAATAGATTAATAAACACGCAAATGCGCACACAATAGAGATATTTCAAGTGAATAAAACTCTGCAATATCGAAAAGAGAAAAATTCCGGATACACAATGGAACAACGTGCGTATCTTATTGATACTTTATGCAAATGAATTGTCGACGCCTCTTTTGCTGCAACGTTAGTATTACAATGTGATGTCGTGTGCGTAGATCGTTCATGCGTGAGCGATCACGAGTTCAAGAACAATGGAGCTCGATCTATATAATGTAAGTACGATTTTATACTTCACTGACAGAGCGATAGTGGTAGTAACAGTAGTAGTGGTGGTAGTGGCGACTGTGGTAGTGGTGGCCGCAACTGTAAGTGGTGGTGGTGGCGGCGGCGGCGTCGGTGGCGGCTCAGGCGGCTGTTGTGACTGCGATAAATGTGGTGAGCACTCTTGTGCCACTAACCCACAAGCACACTTATCCTATGTTATACTATGCTGCTATATTTGCAGTTCCGTTGTGTATGTGTGTGTCGCCGCCGTTGCACTTTAATGTCCATACACACTGATTCAGAAACACTTTTCGTGTGCGTTCTCGCGCCGACGATTTTCACCGCAATCTATTTAGTCCTAGTAGTACTTTTAGTAGTATAGAATCTCAAGGTTGATAAATAGTCTCTTTAGCGTCCCTGATGACTCGTAACACGGATGTTGTCTTTTCAAGCGTATATTGTTTTCTTACAATCAAGCAGATCGCGAATCAAAATGTTTTATATAAACTTCTTGATTAAATAGAATTATTATGTTACATAATAATAGATATGTATATTTGTGATTCCGACATATTTTATTGTTAATAGTATATTTTAAAATAATAATATTCTATAAATATATTAACTGTTTTACCAAAGCGTGTTTCACTAGTCTTGATTTTTATCAGGACTATTATTCGAATGACGCGTTGAAGTCTTCGCGCATTGAAATCACTCGATGCGCGCGAGCATTGAAGTCTCCGAGCTTCTTTAACTCTATGCTTCTCTCTAAAGCAGTTTAAATTTTACAATTTTTTAATAATTTTTTATCTCACTTCATTACTAAATTTACTATACAACGTCAAGAAACAGTACCCTGTAAACTTTATCTGCGATCTTATTGCACAAGTCTTTTTATCATTTTTTAGAGAGAATTTTGATATTGTCAGTTTTGAATTTCTCGTGTTCTATGTTTTGACATTTCAGAATCGTTTTTTATTATTAACTATGTAGCTATAGTTGTGAATACAAATGAGTAAAACTGTTCTATCATCGCAGTGAAAGTTACGAGTGATTCTCTCGTACGTGTGGCGTTTTCTGTTTAGAATTATAAACATATCAACAACGGTGTAATTTAACAAAAAATCAAATAAGTCGAGATTTGATAAACATTATATAAAAACAACATTATACATGTTATTTTTGTATAATGTAAAAACATTATAGTTTTTTTTTAACTAACAGTAGTTAGTTTGCAATTAAAAATACACTTCCGAATAAATGTGTTACTACGTTAATTCCACAATAAAGATACATGTCCGAAATAATTATATGATATTCTTTTTGGTTTTTGTATCACAAATTATATTTCAACTGTGTATGTACAACGCTAGAAGATTGTTACGTTTATTATATTAAAGTACAGTGATAGAATTTATTGATACACAATTCTGTCGCATACCTAGTTTATAAGTTAACTAAAAAAATACGATTATAGGTACGTGTATACGTACACAAACTCGTGGCGTCTCCTTCAACGCAAACACGCACGAGCTGTTCGTCTCGCAATTTACTCTCCATCTCAATTGGCCCACTTGTTAAACAGGACAAAACCGGAAGAATGACGATGGCTCTCCACAGCGAAGAGAGGGAGAGAGACAGACCACCTAGAAGAGAAGAGAATTCGCTCAACTTTTTTTTATTATATAGATCTGCGAGGCCTCGAAGCAGAAGAATCAGACGATGAAGACACGAGAGGGGAGGAGAGAAAAGAGGTTAAAGGAGGAAAAGAGAAAGAATGTTTATTTTCGCGTATGACGTGAGCATAAAAAAAAGTATGTATGTATATATAGATCACATAAACTATTTAAAAATTTTAATATTAAAGAGAAAAAAATATTTCTGAAGAACAATTTTACAAAAAATGTGTAACAAAACCTACCAAGATTATACAGAAGGAAAGAAAATCGGAAAAAAAGACCGAATTTTTGCGTTACGGGAAAAAATGCACATGCTGCTCATCACCGATCACTGCGAAGCGAACGTGAGTCATTCTTATAGTTTCGGATGTGGCATGTGAACGGATTGTGGAAATAGTCTTTCCCCTCACGTTCTATTCTCGCTTTTCCGCGTCGACGCCGCCGGATCACTTCAATCTTTCTTTGCTCCAGTTGGCTCGGCTATGCATCTACACACACACACACACACCTGAAATACCACCACCTTGACTCTTCGAAACAAACTTGGCCATCCTTAATCGGTGTGCTGTGATAAAAGTGACGGTTGTAGGTAGCGTGAATTAGGACGTGGGAGAGACTGTGATACTTTTCACTTTTCATCAATTACACTCTGTTATTTATCGTAGCGTTCTTATAGTTCCTTATAGTGTTATGTATTATGTACAATATTTGCAGCTAAAACGCTACATTATATAGTTTAATGTTCAGTGCATCAACAAATAATTCTTTTCGTTTTCTTCTTTAATAATCTCACAAGTAATTATTGCGATTATTATCATCTTTATACACAGAACAGAATCCGAATAAAAGAATCTAATTTTTTTCGAATACACTTTGGTTCTATTGTATCTCTGCAATTTGCTTACAAGAGTCAATCGATCTTAGGTCATTATCTTTGCAATTTAATTTATTTGCTTGTTATTTTCGGTTTTTACGATTACAATCGACGATAATAAAAGAATACAACACAAAAAGTCAATAGAGAATGAAAAATTGTTTCATCTTCTCAATGAAGTGCTATAAGTTGAGTTGAACCTCTATAAGTATCGGAAATTTTTCTTTTTCTCACAAGTGAAACAAATTGCAAACTCCTACGGAGCGCTTTACCTTATTAGATTACTCAATATTGAAAAAAATCACAAGTCAGTAACGTCAGAATAATTAGACAGCAATTTCACGCTACATTTTTTGCCGGCGTCATAACTGGGGCGGTTTTCTTACACGTCCTTTTGGTAAAAAGGAAAAAAATGTTAACAAATAAAGCGCCACTTGTGGTTCATTTCTACAGAAACATTATCGTAAAGCTGAGCGTGGCAAACTAGAACCAGCTTCTTTTTTTTAGAGACGGTAAATCTCGAAATAAGGTCAGACCTTTTTTTAATCATCATCTCATTTAAACGATAACTAGCGTTGATTTTAGTTATGCTTACAAAATTAGGATCTTGGCGAAATCTAGTGCGATGTCTATCAAAACTTTTCACAAGCTCCCTGTTTGCGAAGTGAAGTGGGGAGGATCCTTCTTAGTTACACTCGAATCCGGAACCTCGTTCTTCGGATACACGTATGGGACCCCACGCTTGTCGGAATGTCCTCATTTTTTTCGGGGTCTCGAAGACCGCGTGACTTGCTCAACGTATCGCAAGCAGATGCTCGTCTCGCACACGTATTACTACGAGCACGACTTACTTCCCTCTTTTCGAGTTCACGTGGTCCACGTGAGTATTTATATTATGTTGATCGACTCGGAAAGAAACATCGTCCGAGTTATCTTTTTCTTTGTTAAAAGAAAATTTAAGTATAATATTTGAGTATGAGAAACTGTACTCAAAATCAAAAAGTCTAATAGAAAAATATTGAAGCTACATAAATTTTAAATTCTACGATCGATTATATATACTCGCATATTTACTTTTTACTTCCTTAGGTCTCTTGCTTCTTACAAGATAATCGAGTATATAGTAAATTCAATTGTTATAATAAATGTTATTAAAAATAAAACACATCTTAATATACAAACCTATTATCAGAACCTATTTCTCTGATCCATTACAAACCTATTATCAAAACATCTATGATAAAAGCAAATTTCTTTATCAAAAAGTTAAACTACACGAATAATTATCTGCCTGTCTAAAACATTTAAGATTTATCTAAAAGCCAAAGCTCTGTATCGTATAATTTTGTCGTTCGTAGTATTTTTAAGGCTGCACAAAAAAAAGACAACACAAGCAATTACGAAACGGATTTAAAAAGGCAGCAACGCGCGGATATTTATGTAACGACGACTAGCGAGTTGATTCTACTTAAGTGTGGTTGCAAAGCATATGTAACAACTCCAATAAATCCTCTTGTAAGTCTTCATATAACTGTATATGTGTGCACTCGGTCTCCTCATTGCATTTCATACGAAAAGTATAACACAGCAAAAAAAGTATACTTGCAGGAAGTTCAGTGTTTGCAAAACTGCTTTGAATACATTTAAAATAATAATGCACAAAACAGATGAAACTTCATATGAAACAAATACGTACACAAAAAAGAGAAGATTTTTATGTTTCATTTACTTATTATCTTTACATACTTTTTTTTAATTTTTGTCACTTCTTGATGTACTTTATTATGAGATGTGTGCACGTGTGGTGGGGGATAAATATAGAAAGTTGGAACTCTTAAATAGGTTTCAAAGAAGTTTCACCCGCTATTCTACTGAATGATTTGATACGTGATCGCGTGCAGACGTCAATTCTGCGTGCACACAATAATGCGTACTGCACGCGTTTGTGTGACTGCTCCACAGCGTGGAGCAGTCTTCTTCGATCGAGAACAACTGTGTAGTCCTTGAGAAGGCCGGGCCATATAACATCTGCCACTACCTTTTTTTTTCTCCATTTAGCAATCTATCGATAATTAATTCTGGAAGTTCGGTGCGCAATCACGTATATGTATGTCGCAAAAAAGTACAAGGTATCATGTTTCTCTTCTGTCCAAAAAATTATAGATATTTTGTGTATATTCTTATTCCTCTTTTTCATATATGTTTTTTCTCGATAATAATATTTACGCTACAGAAACTTATGTGACTATGATCAGTATTTAGAGATTCTTTTCACTCGTGCTAAGAGAAGGCGATAAACAATTCTTTTAAAAATTAATCGAATTCTCGTGAACTCTATAAGACTAAGAGAAATAGATGGATTTACTTGCAAAAAACAAAATATATGAATCATCGAAAGAAAAATCGCACGGCTCAATAATATAAGTATGTATCTTTGTACTTATAGTTCTCAACACATTTCTTTTGGAAGAAAGGCAGTTTTCGAAAAATTTTTCTTCCAAAAGTACCTATTTCATGTCTTTCTATTTATTCTGTTTTTTTGTGGAGATAGACGAAAGTTACGCAATACCTACCTACTGACAATGAAAATGTTGCCGTGATTCTAAAAGTGTAAAAAAGCAACATTTATGTATAGTTTTAGAATGTTCTTCTTGTAAATGTGTATCTTAGCTTGCTCACAAACAGACCACAGGGTGTGCTCTCAAAGTATTTGTCAAAGACATTTACTTTTTCGAAGGTTACCGAAATACTCAGGTTTCCCGTCGACTAATTGTGAATTAATAATATATATGTTGGATATCACAGATATATTACTTTACCATATAGAAATAAAATATTTGTTGGCTTGCTTCCTAAAGATAAAATGTAAGCTCTGAGTTTTTCCAAAAAATTTGCAGATTGAAAATGGCTAACAAGTGTTTAGACACAGAATCTTAATGTGCCACAATTTTATTTAACAATTATAAATTTAAAAAAGTAAAATGTAAATGCAATCCATAATTGCAATTCAATATAGAAAATTCAATGTAGAAAATTATATCGAAAAGTAAAAGAAAAATAATTAAAACGAGTGAAATTTGCACGATTTATGACACAATATTGTAAACAAAACTCACGTACGACTATACTATTTTTCTCTTGTCCTTTGACATAATTTTCTACTACTGATCATTACTTTCCATTACTGACAACGATTGATTGATTACATCATTGATTTTGACAACTGATAAATAGGTTTTTTGACGGATATAATGTAATAGATTAATAGTTGGATTGCGTGAACAACACTAGAATATTTAATTCGGATTTGACTTGCTTTGAAGAGGATTCGAATCACGGATCAAAATATAAATATTTATAATTGTTGAATAAAATTGTCACCCACTGATCCTGTGTCTAAGTTCTTGTTACTGATTGTTTTCAATCTGCAATTACTTCTTATAAAAATCCAACATATCATAAAATTCAAAGACTCTACCTAAAACCTTAGATTAGATCGATAAAGATGAGTGAACATTCAAGAAAAATATGTGTGTAACATGTACAAGAACTAATAAAGTACTATAACTAATTATAAGATCGTGTCATGTAAGAGATAAGCCTGTTTATCCTGACATCCACATATTTCTTACAACATAATAAATTGTACGTTGAACTCTTCCAAGTTATAGAGAAAAAAGTAATCAAGGACACAACGTTTTCAGACCATTGTGGATTTCAACAATATGATGCACTGAAACATATTTTGGACACATGTAGCACAGTTGTGTTTCCACGCGTTCAAGACACGCGTATACGAAATACAGTTTTACGATGTTAGTAATATAAAACATATGTTTTAAGAAGCAATACCAGCTTTTTAGCAAGTATCATGATTTTGTCTAAGAACAGACAAAATTATTTTTCAATTACTTTTGTTTAGTTAAGTATAAGACAATTATTGTTAAATAAAATTTAATGGTATTTTATGATTTAAGATTATTAAATACATCTACTACGGAAGACCTAGGTGAAATGAAACAGAGGTAAGTTGAAACAATGACGATGTTCCAAACCCTATAACAGTTAACGATTTAGCAACAATGTAGTTTTAATATACGTAAAATAACAGTCGACTATAATAAACATCGACGATGTACGGTGAGCGGTTGCATTTTTGTGACGT